>JAGSMR010000143.1:0-147500 GCA_029286605.1 Sericinus montela
AAGAACGAGTATTAAATAAACACACACACACTCCTGTCACGGTGAATTAAATATGCTCTGGTGACAAGTGGGTCGAAAGGACTAAATTTTATAGATCTTCCCAGTAATAGGTAAATACTTAAGGTTTAAAAAATGAACTAAAAACCTCAACAACGTAAAAGTAACCAACAGGCAACCGTCGCAAATAAACAGTACATTATTTTAGACGTATTCAATTGAAAAATGAGAAAATCTTTAAAAGCTCTCAAGGTTGGCATTAGATACTTAAAACTTTACGAATTTGTAAAGATAATATTTTTTATGTAGTAAAAGCCCGAAATTTATCATAATAATCTCGTAATAGACCCACTGGAGTTGTAGGAAAGCAAAAATAAGTGTCAGCTAAAATATCGCAAGCATTAGGTGATATTTCTCTTAAGAGGCACTTCCTTGAGTCGACTGGATTCCTTGAGTCGACATGATAAAAGATTAAAACTGACGGCAGATGGCGGTGACAGCCGAGTCAGCGGTCTCACTAACGGATTTCAAGGAAATTGTTTTCATATTCATTTATGGGTCAGAAATAATACAAAACACGAAACGAAGTTTGTTATTGTATTCTCGTTTCTATTAACTTCTACCGGTTTTTTAAGGTGTTAGCAATTTTGAGGTCACGAGTTAAATTTACGGACAGGTTATTGTACTTACAGTACTTTTTGTCTTGTCTAGGGTTTGGCTGCTTGTAGTATAGTTAACAGTGGTAGAGCCACGCATCAGCTTTTGTTGTTGCATGAATGGGCTGGCTCGACCGGGAATTACCACGACCTCACAGAATACCGGCGTGAAGTAGAAGTC
Source organism: Sericinus montela (assembly GCA_029286605.1). Classification (NCBI taxonomy): domain Eukaryota; kingdom Metazoa; phylum Arthropoda; class Insecta; order Lepidoptera; family Papilionidae; genus Sericinus; species Sericinus montela. The sequence continues at coordinate 835 of JAGSMR010000143.1, forward strand.
TACTAAATCGAAAATGGTAACTTTCACTCTATAATTAATGATTTTATTTGAATCTAAACTAATATTATAACGAAAAAATAGTAAATAAATAATATATAATTAAATATATATATATATATATATATATATATGTATATATATATATATATATGTATATATATATATATATATATATATATATATATGTATATATATATATATATGTATATATATATATATATATATATATATGTATATATATATATATATATATATATATATATAGTATATATATATATATATATATATATATATATATATATATATATATATATATATATATATATATATATATATATATATATATATATATATATATATATATATATATATATATATATATATATATATATATATATATATATATATATATATATATATATATATATATATATATATATATATATATATATATATATATATATATATATATATATATATATATATATATATATATATATATATATATATATATATATATATATATATATATACACACACCTTGCACCTTAAACGCTACTGTGCATAACCAGCCAGGCTCCTTTTGGTCTGGTATTTTTTCTGAGTGACCTCTAACTTTAGTTTAATTCTCGTAGTTTACATATTACATATATAAACTATACACTTAATAAACTTAGAATCTAATTTTAAATCTAAACACAAAACATCATCATAATTGTTAGAGTAACTTCATGCGCATAAATTTATATGATTATCATTAAGTGTCAAATTGCTAACAACTCTGTAACGCGGTACATTTCTTTGATCCACAATTGAATCAAGCTCGTGATTAGAGAAACTCGTTTGTATTCAAATATTAAAGCCGTGCAAACGCTTGAGTATAACAATTGAAACGAATTATTTACAGAGGTGCGTGAACCCTTTATTGAATGTTCGTCTTAATTACAATACAGTTGTTATACTTTTGACAAGATTTGAAAAATTTAATGCAAAAAATATAGAATGTTTAAATTATGATGGTTGCTAAAGGACTATTTCATTTTTTCGTTTTCTTCTTCTTCTTCTTCTTCTTTTACAGCCTGTCACGAGATCGCTGCTAAACATAGGCCTCCTATAAAATTTCCACAAAGATTGGTTCTTATTATAATGATAATATAAAATATCTTCACGCAATTCCCTGTACAGGGGTAGAGAGAGGTATAGTCTAGACAATTCTGTCCCTTTGACCCACCATCGACCGAAGATACTTACGGGACAACATAACTAGTTGGTGGGAGAGCCCGTCGCCGATTTTATGTCCAAGCCAACGACATAATTCGTACATAAGTTTTTGAAAACCGATTGATACGAGCCTGCCACCTGGGGATCGAACTCGTGTCTCTCGACTCGAAATTTCGACCACCCAACCACTCTTAATCTTAAAAGTAAAATAACAACTACATATAAATACTACATTGACAAAAACAATAAAACCTAAATTTTTATTTTACTACTAACGCAGCTTTCTAAATAGATTAATTATTGATCCCAAAGTAAGCAGCTTAAGCACTTGTATTATGGAATCAGAAACAACGAAGTTACTACAATCACCAAGACCCAAGAAAAGTAAAAAAAGTGGTTTGCTAAATTGACCCGCCGGGAATTGAACCCGGGTCTTATGTGATAGCTACTCGTCCACGGAGGTCGTCGTCGGAGGTAATAAATGTATATTAGTAATTAAATATAATATATAAGTATAACAAGAGATTCGAATCACGGGACCCTAGATCGATGTCTAGGTGGTATGCCCGAGAGTTAACGAGTTCACTTATGATTTTTTTTTAAACTGATGTACGATTTATATCGTGCACATAAAGACGGCAACAGACTCACCACTTGTCACGTTGAAACAAAAAATGTCTTCGGCAAAAGGAGGTTTGGTAGGCCTGAATTGTCTGGACCTCTGTCTATCGTCCTCCCCGTATTGCTAGTGGCGAGAAGATAATATTTTCTGTCTTTCTCCTCTATTTACGTGAAGTTTTCGTATGTTTTGTAGAAATGAGCCATTTAAATATGCACATTCAAGTTAAAACAAATCCGTCCCATGGTAAACTATCACTGGCCGTTAAGTAACTTAACCTGAATGATATGATTAATCTATGACGTAGCAAGCATTGAAATCATACATTTCCCATTTGAAGTAGTTTCATTGAGACGTATATACAGACAAGCAAATGCTATATTCCTGTTAAGTCGACCGCGCAGAGTGATTCTCGAGACTGCGCCTACAAAGCTCAATAACGATGCACACAAAGCACTGGTACAGGCTTACCGCAAACGTTAATGTGATGGAAATGACGGAGTGCGGCTTCTAAACATAACGGTGTAATAAACATGGGCTTCTCTTTGTTACTCATATAACAACTACGTAATTTACTCATGTTACAAGTAAATCAGTACACTACTCGAGATAGATTAGATGAGTTACATAAAACTTTTGCAGTAGTAAAAAGTTTTTTTACTCTTAGTTTTTATTACGATGGTTTATCTAGTTACTGGCTGAATCTGGCCATTCTGTTATTCATTATTAGACAAATAAATAAATAAATAAATAAATAAATAAATAAATAAATAAATAAATAAATAAATAAATAAATAAATAAATAAATAAATAAATAAATAAATAAATAAATAAATAAATAAATAAATAAATAAATAAATAAATAAATAAATAAATAAATAAATAAATAAATAAATAAATAAATAAATAAATAAATAAATAAATAAATAAATAAATAAATAAATAAATAAATAAATAAATAAATAAATAAATAAATAAATAAATAAATAAATAAATAAATAAATAAATAAATAAATAAATAAATAAATAAATAAATAAATAAATAAATAAATAAATAAATAAATAAATAAATAAATAAATAAATAAATAAATAAATAAATAAATAAATAAATAAATAAATAAATAAATAAATAAATAAATAAATAAATAAATAAATAAATAAATAAATAAATAAATAAATAAATAAATAAATAAATAAATAAATAAATAAATAAATAAATAAATAAATAAATAAATAAATAAATAAATAAATAAATAAATAAATAAATAAATAAATAAATAAATAAATAAATAAATAAATAAATAAATAAATAAATAAATAAATAAATAAATAAATAAATAAATAAATAAATAAATAAATAAATAAATAAATAAATAAATAAATAAATAAATAAATAAATAAATAAATAAATAAATAAATAAATAAATAAATAAATAAATAAATAAATAAATAAATAAATAAATAAATAAATAAATAAATAAATAAATAAATAAATAAATAAATAAATAAATAAATAAATAAATAAATAAATAAATAAATAAATAAATAAATAAATAAATAAATAAATAAATAAATAAATAAATAAATAAATAAATAAATAAATAAATAAATAAATAAATAAATAAATAAATAAATAAATAAATAAATAAATAAATAAATAAATAAATAAATAAATAAATAAATAAATAAATAAATAAATAAATAAATAAATAAATAAATAAATAAATAAATAAATAAATAAATAAATAAATAAATAAATAAATAAATAAATAAATAAATAAATAAATAAATAAATAAATAAATAAATAAATAAATAAATAAATAAATAAATAAATAAATAAATAAATAAATAAATAAATAAATAAATAAATAAATAAATAAATAAATAAATAAATAAATAAATAAATAAATAAATAAATAAATAAATAAATAAATAAATAAATAAATAAATAAATAAATAAATAAATAAATAAATAAATAAATAAATAAATAAATAAATAAATAAATAAATAAATAAATAAATAAATAAATAAATAAATAAATAAATAAATAAATAAATAAATAAATAAATAAATAAATAAATAAATAAATAAATAAATAAATAAATAAATAAATAAATAAATAAATAAATAAATAAATAAATAAATAAATAAATAAATAAATAAATAAATAAATAAATAAATAAATAAATAAATAAATAAATAAATAAATAAATAAATAAATAAATAAATAAATAAATAAATAAATAAATAAATAAATAAATAAATAAATAAATAAATAAATAAATAAATAAATAAATAAATAAATAAATAAATAAATACTCCTGTATATTCATCTAGTCTCCATTGTTTTTATTAACTCATGCATTTCCCAACACAGGGATAGCCAGAGGTTAAGATTTTACTACCCACATATTATAAGAGCCTATTTTGTGACAACGTGATTGGTAGGAACCAAGGCCGGCTTTATGTCCAAGCCAACGACATAATTCGTACATAAGTTTTTGAAAACCGATTGATACGAGCTCGTTACCTGGGGATCGAACTCGTGTCTCTCGACTCGAAATTTCGACCACCCAACCACTCTTAATCTTAAAAGTAAAATAAAGTGGTTTGCTAAATTGACCCGCCGGGAATTGAACCCGGGTCTTATGTGATAGCTACTCGTCCACGGAGGTCGTCGTCGGAGGTAATAAATGTATATTAGTAATTAAATATAATATATAAGTATAACAAGAGATTCGAATCACGGGAACCTAGATCGATGTCTAGGTGGTATGCTCGAGAGTTAACGAGTTCACTTATGATTTTTTTTAAACTGATGTACGATTTATATCGTGCACATAAAGACGGCAACAGACTCACCACGTGTCACGTTGTAACAAAAAATGTCTTCGGCGAAAGGAGGTTTGATAGGCCTGAATTGTCTGGACCTCTGTCTATCGTCCTCCCAGTATTGGTAGTGGCGAGAAGATAATATTTTCTGTCTTTATCCTCTATTTACGTGAAGTTTTCGTATGTTTTGTAGAAATGAGCCTGTTAAATATGCACATTCAAGTTAATAACGTAATTACTTGATCATGTGTGCTCAACTAGAAGTTAGTCGGTTGCGACGAGCCTTTACTCATCTGTTAGATTAAAATGTAATCTAGTTACAGTCATCGTCATTTTTTACTCTATTTACTCAAAACTTTAAATGATAAAATATATATTTAAGAGGGCTTAGCAGAATAATTATTTAAGGCGGCGACGGACTCACCACCTGTCAAGTTGTTCCGTGGGTCGAATGGACTAAATCTTCTAGACTAGACCTCTGTCTACCCCTGTATTCGGAATTGCGTGTAATATATTTATATAGGTACACATATATTAAAAACCAAACTCATATACAAACATATATCAAAGAATACACAAAACAAATCCGACCCATGGTAAACTATCACTGGCCGTTAAGTAACTTAACCTGAATATGATTAATCTATGACGTAGCAAGCATTGAAATCATACATTTCCCATTTGAAGTAGTTTCATTGAGACGTATATACAGACAAGCAAATGCTATATTCCTGTTAAGTCGACCGCGCAGAGTGATTCTCGAGACTGCGCCTACAAAGCTCAATAACGATGCACACAAAGCACTGGTACAGGCTTACCGCAAACGTAAATGTGATGGAAATGACGGAGTGCGGCTTCTAAACATAACGGTGTAATAAACATGGGCTTCTCTTTGTTACTCATATAACAACTACGTAATTTACTCGTGTTACAAGTAAATCAGTACACTACTCGAGATAGATTAGATGAGTTACATAAAACTTTTGCAGTAGTAAAAAGTTTTTTTACTCTTAGTTTTTATTACGATGGTTTATCTTGTTACTGGCTGAATCTGGCCATTCTGTTATTCATTATTAGACAAGTAAATAAAAATTTTCTGTTGGACACAAAGAAAGAAAATGCATCATTTAAAAACCTACTTTATTTTCAAGCATGCTACCTATACTACAATAGACAGAGATTTAGACAATTAAGTTTTATCGACCTACTTTTATCGATAAGTCACGATTCGACAGCCGTGTTGTTGGGTAATCGAATTCAAGTCTAGAGACCAGGGGAAGGCTCGTTCAATGGTTTTCAAAACTTATGTGTGATTTATATCGTGCACATAAAGACGGCAACAGACTCACCACGTGTCACGTTGTAACAAAAAATGTCTTCGGCGAAAGGAGGTTTGATAGGCCTGAATTGTCTGGACCTCTGTCTATCGTCCTCCCAGTATTGGTAGTGGCGAGAAGATAATATTTTCTGTCTTTCTCCTCTATTTACGTGAAGTTTCGTATGTTTTGTAGAAATGAGCCTGTTAAATATGCACATTCAAGTTAATAACGTAATTACTTGATCATGTGTGCTCAACTAGAAGTTAGTCGGTTGCGACGAGCCTTTACTCATCTGTTAGATTAAAATGTAATCTAGTTACAGTCATCGTCATTTTTTTACTCTATTTACTCAAAACTTTAAATGATAAAATATATATTTAAGAGGGCTTAGCAGAATAATTATTTAAGGCGGCGACGGACTCACCACCTGTCAAGTTGTTCCGTGGGTCGAATGGACTAAATCTTCTAGACTAGACCTCTGTCTACCCCTGTATTCGGAATTGCGTGTAATATATTTATATAGGTACACATATATTAAAAACCAAACTCATATACAAACATATATCAAAGAATACACAAAACAAATCCGACCCATGGTAAACTATCACTGGCCGTTAAGTAACTTAACCTGAATATGATTAATCTATGACGTAGCAAGCATTGAAATCATACATTTCCCATTTGAAGTAGTTTCATTGAGACGTATATACAGACAAGCAAATGCTATATTCCTGTTAAGTCGACCGCGCAGAGTGATTCTCGAGACTGCGCCTACAAAGCTCAATAACGATGCACACAAAGCACTGGTACAGGCTTACCGCAAACGTTAATGTGATGGAAATGACGGAGTGCGGCTTCTAAACATAACGGTGTAATAAACATGGGCTTCTCTTTGTTACTCATATAACAACTACGTAATTTACTCGTGTTACAAGTAAATCAGTACACTACTCGAGATAGATTAGATGAGTTACATAAAACTTTTGCAGTAGTAAAAAGTTTTTTTACTCTTAGTTTTTATTACGATGGTTTATCTAGTTACTGGCTGAATCTGGCCATTCTGTTATTCATTATTAGACAAATAAATAAAAATTTTCTGTTGGACACAGATTCTCCAAGAAAATGCATCATTTAAAAACCTACTTTATTTTCATTGCATTCTACCAATACTACAATAGACAGAGATTTAGACAATTAAGTTTTATCGACCTACTTTTATCGATATGTCATGATTCGACAGCCATGTTGTTGGGTAATCGGAATTCAATTCTAGAGACCAGGGGGAAGGCTCGTTCCAATGGGTTTTTTCAAAAACTTATGTGTGATTTATATCGTTGGCTTGTTGGTAACAGGCTCTCCACTTTTCAAGTGCCCCAAATAAAGTCCAGTGAAATATGTTAGGTAGTTTGTTCCTTACAGCATATCCTGCAAATTTTTGACTACTAGCTAGTTGCGATATATAGGGGTCCCATTGAAGTTCTGAAACAACATTTATTTAATAATATGCAGTCGTATCCACAAGGCTTAACTATTTCTATTCTCTCAGTACATTAGCTGTCTCTGATATTTCTCTGGCATAACACATGCCAAGCAAGAGAAATATCGAAATTTTATCGATTTAAAATATATATTTAAGAGGGCTTAGCAGAATAATTATTTAAGGCGGCGACGGACTCACCACCTGTCAAGTTGTTCCGTGGGTCGAATGGACTAAATCTTCTAGACTAGACCTCTGTCTACCCCTGTATTCGGAATTGCGTGTAATATATTTATATAGGTACACATATATTAAAAACCAAACTCATATACAAACATATATCAAAGAATACACAAAACAAATCCGACCCATGGTAAACTATCACTGGCCGTTAAGTAACTTAACCTGAATATGATTAATCTATGACGTAGCAAGCATTGAAATCATACATTTCCCATTTGAAGTAGTTTCATTGAGACGTATATACAGACAAGCAAATGCTATATTCCTGTTAAGTCGACCGCGCAGAGTGATTCTCGAGACTGCGCCTACAAAGCTCAATAACGATGCACACAAAGCACTGGTACAGGCTTACCCCAAACGTAAATGTGATGGAAATGACGGAGTGCGGCTTCTAAACATAACGGTGTAATAAACATGGGCTTCTCTTTGTTACTCATATAACAACTACGTAATTTACTCGTGTTACAAGTAAATCAGAACACTACTCGAGATAGATTAGATGAGTTACATAAAACTTTTGCAGTAGTAAAAAGTTTTTTTACTCTTAGTTTTTATTACGATGGTTTATCTTGTTACTGGCTGAATCTGGCCATTCTGTTATTCATTATTAGACAAGTAAATAAAAATTTTCTGTTGGACACAAAGAAAGAAAATGCATCATTTAAAAACCTACTTTATTTTCAAGCATGCTACCTATACTACAATAGACAGAGATTTAGACAATTAAGTTTTATCGACCTACTTTTATCGATAAGTCACGATTCGACAGCCGTGTTGTTGGGTAATCGGAATTCAAGTCTAGAGACCAGGGGGAAGGCTCGTTCCAATGGTTTTTTTCCAAAACTTATGTGTGATTTATATCGTTGTCTTGAACATAAAGAGGGCGGCGGGGCTCACAACCTCTCACGTTGTCCCAAAAAATATTTTCGATGAAAGGTGGGCTGAAAGGATATAATTTTCTAGAACTCTGTCTACCCCTTATATTGAGAATGGCGTGGAGATATACATACATTTACGTAAATTAATGAGACTTTTGAAAATGATAAATTTTCAAAAGCAACTCTGTTGTAAACAACTCAGATAAGCTGATTGTCATATAATTTTCAAGTGTTTAATCACAACAATAATTTTCTTACGATATGTTCGGATAAGGGTTAAACCATTTTTTTGTAATTGCATAAGGTTTGGCTCTAAGCCAAACAGTTGTACGAAATGAATATTCCTGTATATTCAGATGAATATACAGACTAGATAGTCTCCATTGTTTTTATTATCTCATGCATTTCCCAACACAGGGACAGCCAGAGGTTAAGATTTTTACTTCTTTCAACCCACATATTATAAGAGCCTATTTTGTGACAACGTGACGGGTGGTGAACCTGCCGCCGGCTTTATGTCCAAGCCAACGTTATAAATCGCACACAAGTTTAAAAAAAAACTTATTGTACGAGTGTACCTTCTGGCGAACGAAGTGACACAGCGAGTGAATTTTATATGCAATAAATTGAAATTCCCGAGAAACCCGAGTTGTTAGGTGACCGGAATCGGAATCAGGAGACCCGAGTTCGATCCCCAGTAGGAAGTATCAAAAAGTTTGTTCGAAACTTATGTATGATTTGTATCGTTGGCTTGTTGGTAACAGGCTCTCCACTTTTCAAGTGCCCCAAATAAAGTCCAGTGAAATATGTTAGGTAGTTTGTTCCTTACAGCATATCCTGCAAATTTTTGACTACTAGCTAGTTGCGATATATAGGGGTCCCATTGAAGTTCTGAAACAACATTTATTTAATAATATGCAGTCGTATCCACAAGGCTTAACTATTTCTATTCTCTCAGTACATTAGCTGTCTCTGATATTTCTCTGGCATAACACATGCCAAGCAAGAGAAATATCGAAATTTTATCGATTTAAAATATATATTCACGCCATTCCAAATACAGGGGAAGACAGAGGTCTAGACAATTAAATCGCTTCGACCCACCTTCCTCCGGAAATATTTTTGGGACAACGTGACAGGAGGTGAGCCCATCGCCGTCTCAGTGTCCAAGCCAACGATAACTTCGTACACAAGTTTTTGAAAAAACCCATTGATACTAGCCTGGCATCTGGGGATTGAACTCGGGTCTCTTGCCTCGAAATCCCGACCACCTAACCACTCGGCTATTGTGACTCTTTTAATCTATCATAATTTTATCAAACATCCTAATTATATACAATTAATATATTTACGAAGTTAACAAACCCAGATAAGCACTTATGATCTTATAAATTTATGTGGGATAGCCGGGGTACCATAAAAAATTAAACACATTTTTAATATTTCAACTTCTTTTAAATGTAGTTTGAAAACAGTCAAATTGCACATTCGATCATTCATCATCACAATTTAATAAGTTATAGGCGCAAAATGTTTAATTGTGAAAACTCAAAGCTTACGGCGACATGAATGCTTTATTATAAGCTTCATGTGTAGCCAATATCAACGCGTGTGGTTTTAGAGGCCATCAAATATCGTTTAGCGAAAGTCCTTTATTATCATCATTATGGGGTGTTTTTAGATGGATAAAGATGGACCGATTTTAGCCGGATAAACTTAAAATATACACATATAAATATACATATATGAATATAATACGTATAAACCGATACATTAAAACATCCATAATATAAAACATATCTTATTGTTACCGTGTGCTATCGGTGTAAAAATTTAACTTCTACTATCTTCCCGTGTGTCTCTGAAAATTGTAATGGTTACCGAAAGAGGGCGGAATTACTATATTGAAATTTACCAGGCTATGTATATACATTTATTAAGTATTTTGTATGTTATCCCATAAAATGTCATCGGGGGAAGGTGACGTGAAGATATTTTTTTCACTGTCCAACCCGGTACTGAGAAAATGCGAGAAGAAAAAAAGTAATAATATGAATTTGTGACATGAATTAAATGATGTCAATTGAATGATGTGCCATAAACTCTATTAATAAGCATCTCCATTGCAAAATTGTGTAGTTAACCTTTCAATATTAATTCAAACCTTAATAAGTTACGAAAGCTGAGTTGTTGGGTGGTCGGAATTTCGAGGCAAAGAGACCCGAGTTCGATCCCCAAGTGGCTGGCTCTTACCAACAGGTTTTCCAAAAACTTATGTCCGAATTATATCGTTGGCTTGGACATAAAGACGGCCTCGGGCTCACCACCTGTCACGTTGTCCTGAAAATATCTTCGGTGGTAGGTGGGTCAAAGGGACTTAATTGTCTAGACTAGACCTCTGTCTACCCCTGTATTGGGAATTGCGTGAAGATATTTATTTTATTTATTATTATTGCAGTTAACCTTTCAAAAAGGCCAGCTATTGCAATTGGAAGCCCACGCTGTACCGTCATGATTGAACTGCGCTAACATCTGTCATTTATGTTACGATTCCATTTATTACCCGAGTAACGAACACCCTTCTTTAAGTTTAAATTTTTTTTCCCACTTAACACACAGGTTGTTGTTGGTGTAAGCTATAATTTTACTAGTTCTCGATTATATTGTATGTTACCCTGATATCAGACAAAAATTATGTAATTAGATTGCATAATCGATAATTCTATCAGTACCAGTTTTGATGTACGTATATACTCCTACGATAATTGGTATACATAACTATCCAATCTTAAATGGATTCCTATTCAGCAATGCAGACAAGAAAGGATTCTGCGTACTAGTTTTTGTATTTCATATGATCCACGCACCGTAGAATACGTGAAATAGAATTTTCAGTATATAGATTCTAGTCTGTTTTGGCGTCAATTACGATCCTCCGCATGTTTTTCTTGGAAAACTCTTGTTCATGGAAAATTCGTTCTAATTACTTTTATAGCTGAATAGTGAACATTGGTTAAATTTTACATTTCAACATCTATTCAATGCAAATAAATAGCACTTTGATGTGAAAAATTTACCGGACCGAACCAATGAAACTTAAAAATAATATTTGCGATTTATATCGTTGGCTTGGCGACGGGCTTACCACATGTCACGTTTTCCCCCAAAAAGCTCTTCAGTGAAATGTGGTCCTAAGGGACTCAATTGTCAGAAACTTTGAGGACACACGACACCTGAATTGCGAATAGCTTTTAAATTCAGGACGTTCTTTATAAACGATAGTAACCAGTGGATTGATATGCATTTTATTCAATATTGCTATACCTATATCATTATAAAACACACAATTAAAAAAAAAGCTTGAACGGATTTGAATGAATGGCTAATTTTACCCCGCTATATTAAAGGAACCTTCTTCGCGAGATGAGATAATGTGTGAAGGTCTTGGGTAGAAACAAGTTAAATATAAATTTGATAAATATATGTTAAAAAAAAATAAAATATCTTCACGCAATTCCCAATACAGGGGTAGACAGAGGTCAAGTCTAGACAATTAAGTCCATTTGACCCACCTTCCACCGAAGATATTTTCGGGACAACGTGACAGGTGGTGAGCCCGTCGCCGCCTTTATGTCCAAGCCAACGATGAAATTCGTACATAAGTTTTTAAAAACTCATTGGTACTGCCACCTGGGGATCGAACTCGGGTCTCTCGACTCGAAATTCCGACCACCCAACTACTCGGCTATCGTGACTTAGGCTAAATAATAGTGATAAATATATGTTAATTACAAAAATGCCAAAATTAAATAAAAATGGTAAATAAGAGCCTTTGCGTGACGATATACTAATTATTATATTATTATAGTAACTTCAGACTTAAACCATGTCCGCGCTGTCTCGAATTCATCTCGATAATCCTGCTAAATTATTCGAATTTTTTAGAGGAAACAGTAGCCTGTACGGGCTCATAATATTACAATTTTACTACAACTGCAATTTAAAAACCATCACTCACAATAATGATTTTGGTTTTCACTTAAGAAACGGCTTATTTAATTGGAAAAATAAAATGAGCGACATGCTCCGAAGCAGAGCATTAGAGCAAATAAACTATACGTTTTATAGCTTCGGGATCATGATTTCAAAGGTAAGATAATACCGTTGGCTACAAAGCAAGCATCCATTAAAAAAATAAAAATGTAATTCTCAACTTAAAACTTAGTAAAACTACGTTACATACATAGTGCTGTGATATTTTTTTTTATAGAAGAGGGAGGCCAACGGTTCACGTAAGTGATTACCGCCGCTCATGAACACCCGCGATACTAGAGGCATAGGAGATGCGTTGCCGGCCTTAGAGAGCACTCACCAGACGAAACGCAGAAGTTTGTTAAACCTCTACTTCACGCCGGTATTCTGTGAGGTCGTGGTACTTCCCCGGTCGAGCCGGCCCATTCATGCAACAACAAAAGCTGATGCGTGGCTCTACCACTGTTGATTGAAATTACACATATTATAGTGGTTTTTTAAAACTTTTAACCTATACATTAATATTTTATTCTCTGTTGAGTTATTTAGTGTATGTATCTATACGCATTGCCCAATACAAGGCTACCCTTGTATTGGGCAATGCGTATAGATACACAAAGGTCTAGACTATTTAGTCTTTTCGACCCACATTTCACCGGAGCTTATTTATGTACAACGTAACAGGTGGTGAACCTATATCAGTCTTTATGATCCGCCAGGGATATAAATCGTAACTTTTGAAAAAAAACTTACTGGTAACGAGCCTTCCTACTGAAGAACGAACTCAAAACTCACACTTGAGTTCTGATCATCCAACCACTCGGCTGCTGTAACTTTTACGTAACTGTAGTAATATTATATGATGTTGTCCGAAATATTAATTTCCAAGCTAAATTTGTATTTTTATTTAAATGTCTTCACGCAATTCCCAATACAGGGGTAGACAGAGGTCAAGTCTAGACAATTAAGTCCATTTGACCCACCTTCCACCGAAGATATTTTCGGGACAACGTGACAGGTGGTGAGCCCGTCGCCGCCTTTATGTCCAAGCCAACGATGAAATTCGTACATAAGTTTTTAAAAACTCATTGGTACTGCCACCTGGGGATCGAACTCGGGTCTCTCGACTCGAAATTCCGACCACCCAACTACTCGGCTATCGTGACTTAGGCTAAATAATAGTGATAAATATATGTTAATTACAAAAATGCCAAAATTAAATAAAAATGGTAAAAAAGAGCCTTTGCGTGACGATATACTAATTATTATATTATTATAGTAACTTCAGACTTAAACCATGTCCGCGCTGTAATCTCGAATTCATCTCGATAATCCTGCTTAATTATTCGTATTTTTGAGAGGAAACAGTAGCCTGTACGGGCTCATAATATCACAATTTTACTACAACTGCAATTTAAAAACCATCACTCACAATAATGATTTTGGTTTTCACTTAAGAAACGGCTTATTTAATTGGAAAAATAAAATGGGCGACATGCTCCGAAGCAGAGCATTAGAGCAAATTAACTATAAGTTTTATCGCTTCGGGATCATGATTTCATAGGTAAGATAATATACCGTTGGCTACAAAGCAAGCATCCATTAAAAAAATAAAAATGTAATTCTCAATTTAAAACTTAGTAAAACTACGTTACATACATAGTGCTGTGATTTTTTTTATAGAAGAGGGAGGCCAACGGTTCACGTAAGTGATTACCGCCGCTCATGAACACCCGCGATACTAGAGGCATAGCAGATGCGTTGCCGGCCTTAGAGTGCACTCACCAGACGAAACGCAGAAGTTTGTTAAACCTCTACTTCACGCCGGTATTGTGTGAGGTCGTGGTACTTCCCCGGTCGAGCCAGCCCATTCATGCAACAACAAAAGCTGATGCGTGGCTCTACCACTGTTGATTAAAATTACACATATTATAGTAGTTTTTTTAAACTTTTAACCTATACATTAATATTTTATTCTCTGTTGAGTTATTTAGAATATGGATCTTTACGCATTGCTCAATACAAGGGTAGACAAAGGTCTAGACAATTTAGTCTTTTCGACCCTCATTTCACCGGAGCTTATTTATGTACAACGTAACAGGTGGTGAACCTATATCAGTCTTTATGATCCGCCAGGGATATAAATCGTAACTTTTGAAAAAAACTTACTGGTAACGAGCCTTCCTACTGAAGAACGAACTCAAAACTCACGTCTTGAGTTCTGATCATCCAACCACTCGGCTGCTGTAACTTTTACGTAACTGTAGTAATATTATATGATGTTGTCCGAAATATTAATTTCCAAGCTAAATTTATATTTTTATTTAAATGTCTTCACGCAATTCCCAATACAGGGGTAGACAGAGGTCAAGTCTAGACAATTAAGTCCCTTTGACCCACCTTCCACCGAAGATATTTTCGGGACAACGTGACAGGTGGTGAGCCCGTCGCCGCCTTTATGTCCAAGCCAACGATGAAATTCGTACATAAGTTTTTTGAAAAACTCATTGGTACTGCCACCTGGGGATCGAACTCGGGTCTCTCGACTCGAAATTCCGACCACCCAACAACTCGGCTATCGTGACTTTATTTAAATGTCTCTTTTTTTATTTGAATTTTAGTTACATAAATAAATATATATACGCGGTTTGGGAACTTTAGTTATGCATGATTTGAAACTTAAAAAAACATGATAAAATTTACCTGCTTGTCGGCACTTTCCGTGCCTAGAGACTGTATTCTATTCGTACCAATTACTTATGCAATTAACATCCTCTAAAAGTTCACTTAAGAACAGGCCTCTCTCATATGAGAATTTGATTTGATTTTTTTTTGCTATGATCGCCCACAGACTATTGCAAATCATTCTTAAGCGAAAAACGTCCTTGTAACTTTAATAGACCATTAAGTAAGTTAAATAGAAAGTCTCCTTATAAAATATGTAAATATCTTCACGCCGTTACTCATACCGGGGTTGACAGATGACTACACAATTATTTCGACCTACCTTTTACCTAAGAAATTTTTTTAGACAACGTGACTGGCGTCTATATATCCAAGCCAACGATATTTCGATTGGAATTCCGACCAATCACTTGACTATGGTAACTCTGGTACACGAAAACTAATATGTGATATATAAATGATGAAATTGAGTTGGTTAACTCTGTCACAGTTTAAATATATTTACTCGGCCGCTCGGTGTATACATTTGAAATAAACGTCTCGCTTTTAACACTTTTAGATCTGTATTTCAAAGGCAAATATTTGCGGTTGCTTTGATAGCGTGAAAAGTAGAGAAATGTTAAAGGTTAATGTTTAGATAAAATAAAGATCATGATTATAGCTAAATCAAAGACTTTGTAAAACCACAGTACACTTAATGAACTCAGGAGAGCCGAGTGGCTGGATTATCGGAATTCGAGTCAAGAGACCCGTATTCGATCCTCAGATCTTCTTATCTCTTATCCTCTTACCAATGTGTTTTTAAAGCTTATGTACGATTTATATCGTTGGCTTGGACAAAAGGCCATAGGCTTCCCACCTGAGACGTTGTCCCAAAAACTGTCTTCGGTGAATGGTGAGTGGAAAGGCTTTCTGTGGCCTCTGTCTACGTCAGCATTAGAAATGGCGTGAAGATATTTTTTCGGTATACTTTTATGACACGAATATTATTACAGCCTGATGTAACCTGATATTATGAAAATACAAAACGCGGACATAGTTTTGGTGATCATTGTAATAAAAAAATGACTATAAACCCAATATAATATAGTGTATGACTCGGTGGCTCGGAGGTAAGTGCGTCGCCACGGCGCGGCGAAGGTCGCGGGTTTGAATCCCGCCCGTGTCAGTTGAAATGTTGACATTTTTCTCTTTAATAATTAAATCTAGTTAAGTAAAGTAATAGTTTCTACTCATTTATAAGCAACTATAAATCTCTATCGACCTTCATGTTTCAATAATTAATATATTCCAATAAAAAATATCTTAGCAAAATTATGTTTGAGATATCTGCTTCAGGAATTTTAAGCAAAAGATTATAAGCAATCTGTGATGTGATATAGTGTGATGAAAAAACATTCATATTTACAATGAATGGATAGATAGGTAGATAGATATCTTCACGCCATTTCCAATATAGGGGTAGACAGAGGTCTAGACCATTAAGTCCTTTAAACCTGCAACTAATTGTTTTGGGACAACACGGTAGATGGGAAGTCTACCTCCTATTATGTTCTAGCCAATGATGTAAATAGTAAATAAGTTTTTGAAAAAACCCAATGGTACGAGCAGGCCACCTGAGGATCCAACTCGGGTACCTTGACCCGCAATTTCTACCACTCAAGCACTCAGCTATCGTGTATATTTTAATTTAAAACACTTTAATTAAAAGTGATGACAATACAGATAGCGTTGAATTTAATCTATGAACCACATGGCCATTTCATTTCTATGCCATTAAGAGCTTAAAGGAAAAGCGATGAAAAATTAGCACGTCAGCGATTCGATTCGGAGTGTACTCTACAAAATTACATGTGAAGAGAGAAGACCACAATCGACATTTTAGTGAGTTTTATAATGTCTTTTTCATTCATTTATTCCAGTGAGGTTTCTTTTAAATGTAATGTTTTATATGTATGAGTATTTATATAAAGCATAATGCTTTTTCGGTTTGGTATGTTGACGCTCAACGAATGCAAAATTATTATTGTCACGTTTTATATAGTCTTTCTTTTCTTTAATATCAAATCACGATAGCCGAGTTGTTGGGTGGTCGGAATTCGAGTCAAGAGACCCGTATTCGATCCTCAGATCTTCTTATCTCTTATCCTCTTACCAATGTGTTTTAAAGCTTATGTACGATTTATATCGTTGGCTTGGACAAAGGCCATAGGCTTCCCACCTGAGACGTTGTCCCAAAACTGTCTTCGGTGAATGGTGAGTGGAAAGGCTTTCTGTGGCCTCTGTCTACGCCAGCATTAGAAATGGCGTGAAGATATTTTTCTTTTTTCTTTTCTTCTTTCTTTTGTATAGATATGAACAACAAACATTTCTCTGGTCGCAAAGTAAGCAGCTAAAGCACTTTTATTATGGTATTGGAAACAACGATGGCACCACACACATCCAGACACGAGAAAATGTAGAAAAAGCGGTTTTTGTCTATTGATGCCTCCGGGATTCGAACCCGGGTCCTCAGAGATAACGACACCTTGAAAACCACTGTGTTTGCCACTCGTCCACGGAGATCATATGCAACTATATATACATACATACATAACGGCCTATTAAAGTCCACTGCAGGACGTAGACCTCTCCCGTAGGGAGGATTTGCCATAATTTTCTTTTTTCATTAAATACACCGTTTTATTGCATTTCGTTTCTATTGCTGCTAACAAAAGGAAAAGCATATTGAAATCCATCGAGCGGTTTTCGTGTTTTTGCGTGACTAACGCAGGTTAACGATTTATTTTTATATGTGTAGAGATTTATTAAATAGCGCAAAAATATTTGTCGACTTGTCCAAGAGTTTTCATTTTATTTAAATTTGTTGATTAAGTAGCACCCAACAAAAGATACTCAATAATTATTGATGTTACAAATAAAGAACTTGATTATTGAGGTATCAGTAAAAGATGATGTAAGGGTTCCTCTTCAGGATCGAACACGGGTCTTTTAGCTCGTACTCCGATCCCAGCACTCGGCTATAGAAGGCGAAGAAAGAGAAATTTTAATCTTGAGAGAGAGTTAATTGTCACACTTAACAAGTTAACAAATTAAACGATATCAAATTCGAATGATCGAAATTCGGAAGAGTCTCGATAGCCGAACCGTTGGGAGTCAAGAGACCCGATTTCGATCCCCATGTGGCAGGCTCGTACCAATGGGTTCTTCAAAAACTTCTGTATGAATTGTATCGTTGGCTTGGTCATAAAGACGGTGACGAGTTCACCACCTCCACGTTGGTCCGAAAATATCTTCAGTGGAAGGTGGGTCAAAAGGAACTTAATTGTCTAGACTAGACCTCTGTCTCGCCCTGTTTTGGCAATTGCGTGAAGATATTTATTTATTATTATTATTTATTTAGAAATTAATAGATCAGTGGAATCTTCTTGCAGTGTTGATCTTTATAGCCTTTAATTTCTATTGTCAAATGCTATTTAAAAGAAGTATAGTATATTTAATAACCTAAGATACAACAAATTGATGATGAAAAGGTATTTTTTACAATTTCTATTTCTGTTAAGGCTGGTAAGTTATGTACCTAATATCTTTGTTAGTTCGGTAAAGTTCGAAAGTAATACAACTGAAAATTGACATGAGAATCCATTTAGAAGCTTTACGATAAAAGTTGAGACATTTTTGTTGACGTCATTTCATTCAAACTTGTTCATATTTTTAATTAAATTTATTTAAAATTTTCTTTTTAGTAGATTCTGTAACGTTATTTTAGGGCTAAGCCTTAGATATTACTGCAGTATAGATTGGATATATTTTTTTTATTTCTTTATACTCTGTGGTAATTTATATTTACTGACGGTCATTTGCTGTTGTATCATAGTTTTAGGTGTCTACCAACAGATAAGAAATGTTGACTAACTATAATAAAAGAAAGTATGCATAATTAAGACGTTTAAAATGTAAATAATATATTTATCTAAAAAAAGAATTGAACCATTAGGGCTTCATCATCATCATTCACTGCCTCACATAGGTCTCTCAAATAAGGGAGGGTTACTCATAATCGCCTCGCATGGCAGGCGGATTGGCGATCGCAGTAACTTTGACGCTGCTGCCTGTCACCGGTATGCCTAAGTTTCGAGATAGTTCTCTCGCCATCTGGCGGTAGCCAATGCAATTTCAAGGTTTTCCATTAGTGACCTCTTACGACATCCACGGGAAGAAAGGGGAGTGGTATATTCTTACGCCGTAACCACACAACACTTTGGGCTTAACAGAAATAAAAATTATTACATAAAATTATTGTCGATGGGTTCACCACCTGTCACGTTGTCCCGAAAATATCTTCGGTGGAAGGTGGGTCAAAGGACTTAATTGTCTAGACTAGACCTCTGTCTCCCCCTGTTTTGGGAATTGCGTGAAGATATTTATTTATTATTATTATTTATTTAGAAATTAATAGATCAGTGGAATCTTCTTGCAGTGTTGATCTCTATAGCCTTTGATTTCTACTGTCAAATTCTATTTAAAAGAAGTATAGTATATTTAATAACATAAGATACAATAAATTGATGATGAAAAGGTATTTTTTACAATTTTATTTCTTTATACTCTGTGGTAATTTACTGATGGTCATTTGCTGTTGTATCATAGTTTCAGCTATCTACCAACAAATAAGAAATGTTGACTAACTATAATAAAAGAGAGTATGCATATTTAAGACGTTTAAAATGTAAATAATATATTTTTCTAAAAAAAAGAATTGAACCATTAGGGCTTAATCATCATCATTCACTGCCTCACATAGGCCTCTCAAATAAGGGAGGGTTACTCATAATCGCCACGCATGGCAGGCGGATTGGCGATCGCAGTAACTTTGACCCTGCTGCCTGTCACCGGTATGCCTAAGTTTCGAGATAGTTCTCTCGTCATCTGGCGGTAGCCAATGCAATTTCAAGGTTTTCCATTAGTGACCTCTTACGACATCAACGGGAAGAAAGGGGGGTGGTATATTCTTACGCCGTAACCACACAACAATTTGGGCTTAACAGAAATAAAAGTTATTACATAAAATTATTGTCGATGGGCTCACCACCTGTCACGTTGTCCCGAAAATATCTTCAGTGGAAGGTGGGTCAAAGGACTTAATTGTCTAGACTAGACCTCTGTCTCGCCCTGTTTTGGCAATTGCGTGAAGATATTTATTTATTATTATTATTTATTTAGAAATTAATAGATCAGTGGAATCTTCTTGCAGTGTTGATCTTTATAGCCTTTAATTTCTATTGTCAAATGCTATTTAAAAGAAGTATAGTATATTTAATAACATAAGGTAATTGATGATGAAAAGGTATTTTTTTACAATTTTTATTTCTGCTAAGGCTGGTAAGTTATGTACCTAATATCTTTGTTAGTTCGGTAAAGTTCTAAAGTAATACAACTGAAAATTGACATGAGAATCCATTTAGAGGCTTTACGATAAAAGTTGAGACATTTTTGTAGACGTCATTTCATTCAAACTTGTTCACATTTTTAATTAAATTTAGTTACAATTTTCTTTTTAGTAGATTCTGTAACGTTATTTTAGGGCTAAGCTTTAGATATTACTGCAGTATAGATTGGATATATTTTTTTTATTTCTTTATACTCTGTGGTAATTTACTGATGGTCATTTGCTGTTGTATCATAGTTTCAGCTATCTACCAACAAATAAGAAATGTTGACTAACTATAATAAAAGAGAGTATGCATATTTAAGACGTTTAAAATGTAAATAATATATTTTTCTAAAAAAAAGAATTGAACCATTAGGGCTTAATCATCATCATTCACTGCCTCACATAGGTCTCTCAAATAAGGGAGGGTTACTCATAATCGCCTCGCATGGCAGGCGGATTGGCGATCGCAGTAACTTTGACGCTGCTGCCTGTCACCGGTATGCCTAAGTTTCGAGATAGTTCTCTCGCCATCTGGCGGTAGCCAATGCAATTTCAAGGTTTTCCATTAGTGACCTCTTACGACATCCACGGGAAGAAAGGGGAGTGGTATATTCTTACGCCGTAACCACACAACACTTTGGGCTTAACAGAAATAAAAATTATTACATAAAATTATTGTCGATGGGTTCACCACCTGTCACACGGTACCAAATCAGCTTCGCTGAAAAGTGGGTCGAAAGGACTTCATAGTCTCGACCTCTGGTTACCCTAGTATTGCAAATTGCGTGAAGGTGTATGTATGGATGTATACATATTCTATCGCGCAATATTTGAGAAAGATCTTTTATTTATAGCAGTGCAGCAGTACTAATTCCACAAGATCCAAGTTAAAATTACCACATGCCAAATTCTTCAAAATTTTAATAAAACAACTTTCCACACTCTCAGTAAGCTAAAATATTATTTATGACCCTTTTTATATCTACACGCTACTTTACTATACGGGGGTAGACCAGAGGTCTAAACAACCTGCAGGTCCTTTCGATCTATTTTTTACCGAAGATTATGGATGTCCTTCTTGAATTATAATCAACCATGAATATTGTTACAAAAAGATGTTGGTCGAATGTGAATGCTTTTATCTATTAGTTTTGACATGCGGCAAAACATATCATACAGTTCAGCAAATGATATTGATAACCACGTAACATGGGTAATACGAATAGGGTCTGACGTTTCAATGTTGGAGAAAGTGATGAAAATTGTTAACTGTACATTTGAATTAACAGATTTGAAGAGTCACGTTAGCCGAGTGCTTGTGTGATCGAAATTTGAGTCAAGAGAATCGAGTTCGATCCCCAGGAGGTAGGCTCTAACCCATGATTATTTTCAAAACTTATCTACATTTTATATCGTTGACTGGGACGTAAAGATGGCGACGAGCTCATCACCTGTCATGTTATTCCAAAAAATGTAATCGGTGGAAGGTGGTTCGAATTAACTTAATCTAGTCTGGACCTCTATCTACTCCTGTATTGAGAACCGCGTGAAGATATTTTTTTAAAAGATAAATAAATATGAACAAAAGAATAAATAAAGGGCAGGTCACATTTCTCGTTTGTTGGCATATAATAATTTAGTGATTTCATTAAATATATTGTTCCATATCTATACATACAAAAAAAATTAAGAGTTTGTTTGTGATTCCACATTGACGTCAAATGCGTCTGTCCTATGCACTACATAGTACCGTATGTACCGAACCGTACCGTATGTACCGTATTACATAAAAAATAATTTTCTAAATTTTCCTCCGTCTGCTTGTTCCAGCTTATCTCTAAAACGGCTGGACCGATTATAACGGGATATTCAATGGCAGATAGCTGATGTTATAAGGAGTAACTTAAGCTACTTTTATTTTAAAAAAATATTATTGTCCTCGTTAACAGTTGAACCGCGGTGGGCAGCCACTTTAATATAAAAAGGAGTTCTTATTAAAACATATTACGAATAGCAAAATATATAAAATCCGTTTTAATAACCAACAAATAAATGTAAGCAAATCAGTTGGAAGTAATTGGAGTAACGTGACGTTGAAATCAAGCTCCATTTCAAATAGCAATTTAGTTAAATGGCTTATTGAATCGGATGCACGCACACTTTCTTTAGTCGGCTCCTTAAAAATTTAAACATTGGTTCGAAAAAGCGTACATAAAAATTGACATCGAAAATTAAATACCAATTAAATTTTAATTTACTTATATTTTGATGTTTATATTATGCGACATCGACGATATTGGGCCTCCCTAGCCTTGATGCCAAAAAAGTGCCAACAGGCGGCCCACTCGCAGCTTTTTTAAATGACATCAAATGGCTCTTTTCTAGACATCTTTCTATCCCAATATTGCGGATTATGTAAACAATAAATACCATCACTCCATTCCCAATACTGGGGTGAACAAAGGTCTAGAAAATTAAGTCCTTTCGATCCGAATTCACCGAAAACATACTTTGATACAACGTTACAGGTGGTGAGCCTGTCGCCGCCTTTATGTCCAAGTAATATTAATGATATTTTGCAGTTTGCAAACTTGAACTTGTCATGTAGGTAGAAAAACAAGAGCATATTTTATTGTTTTTTTGCCTAAATACACAATAAGAGTGTTTGCGTTATACAAATTACTTTTAATTAGAAAAGGGTAAACACCTGTCTTCCATCGAACATGAAGTCATAGTCATCTATGTGTTCTAAGGTGAAATGAGTTTATTACTGATAAGCTTATGTACTCGCTCTATATTCTTTATCAAATATGCACTTCTTTATATTTTTTTCTAATAATGTTAAGAAACCGAATCCCATTTCTTAGTAAAGTCTAATAACCGTGTTACAGTAACAGAAACTTGGTCCGCGAAATATTAACACATCGTCCAGAAAGTGTCAAATATTTTCATAAGTCAATTACTAACTGTAAAATTTTTAAAACTTTCCTCTACTGGTCCACAAAGCTAGCAGTTTACGAACCTCAGGTGTGCAGTTATTGTTTTGTTGCGTTGTTGATATGATGTAAAAGGTAGCTACACATATAAACTCTTTTAAATACGATTTACACGATACACGATAGTCGAGTGGATGGGTGATCGGAATTCGAGTCCAGAGACGCGAGTTCCTTCCCCAAAGTTACGTAAAAACAAATATATCTTCACGCAATTTCCAATACAGGGGTACACAGAGGTCGAGTCTAGACAATTAAGTCGAAGATATTTTCGAGACAACGTGACAGGTGGTGAGCCCGTCGCCGTCTTTATGTCCAAGCCAAGTATATTCGTATATAAGTTTTTGAACAACCCATTGGTACGAGCCTACCAACTGGGGATCGAACTCGGGTCTATTGACTCGAAATTCCGACCACCCAACCACTCGGCTATCGTGACTTTTTAACATAATCTAAAAAAACTTGCGTAAAATTTATACATCTTTGGCGTGCACATAGTAATACTAGTATTGACATCCTTATATAAAAGATTTATTTAAATATTTAAATAAATTAGTTTATTCACTTCACATGTTAAAAAAAAAATTGCGTCGATTTCATAGCGATTCCTATAAAGCTTTGTACTGTCAAATTCAGTTCTGTAAAGTAGGAGCAGGTGCTTTTGTGTCCCGCCAATGAATAATTAAAGAAGGAGGAAAAATTTTCGGTTCAATTTCTACTTTTAATAGATAACAGCTCTGTAAGTATAATATAATTTTAAAACCATTGTAAAAGTATATAAGCTGATTACTTATTCATTTTGAAAACCTACACGGACTAGTGGCGTAAGATGTTTTCATGATGTCTTCAGCTCTGAAATCCTGAGCTCGATTCCCGGACAGTTACTTACACAGGACAGGACAGGACAGGACAATATTGACCACTTTTTCTATCACGGGCCTGGGTGTTGTTGTTTCTAATCCCATAACATAAATAGCCAGTAACTATGGGATCAGAGCAATGTATGTGATGTTGTCCCTATCCATGTATAAATTTGTTTAAGAAAATTAGTCTCTCTAAGTCGATTAGCCTTTTTGTTTAAAGAATATGTTTAATTCGTGTAATTTTGACAGTGGTAGAGTCACGCATCAGCTTTTGTTGTTACTTGAATAGGCCGGCTCGACCGGGGAAGTACCACGACCTCGCAGAATACCGGCGTGAAGTAGAAGTCTAACAAACTTCTGCGTTTCGTCTGGTGAGTGCAGGTCCACCAATTATGGGGGCACTCTAACACCAGCAACGCACCTGCTATGCTCTGGTATTGCGGGTGTTCATGGGCGGCGGTAATCACTTACCATCACGTGAGCCACCTCCTCGTTTGCCTCCCTTTTCTATATTAAAAAAATTTAAAAAATTCGTTTAGTACGATAATGTTGTTATTATATTTCATAACAGAATAAGTAAGAGTTGATAGATACAAAGTTTAGGTTAAGCCTTGGCATAATTGGGTGTTTCTGGTACCTTTGTTGTTTCTGATTCCACGATACAAGTGCCTTAGCGATTTATTTTGGGATCAGAGAAATGTGTGTGATGTTGTCCCTATCAACGTATGTATTTATTACTTATATAAAACTTATGCTAGCTGTGGACATCATTTAATAAATGTATTCACGTTAGTACGTACATGCTGATATGACATCGACATTTTAGTGTATATAAGCATATGCCATTGCCAACATAAACTCAATACTTCCATGTATTAAAAATTATCTTCATGCCATTCCCAATACTGGTGTAGTCAGAGTCTAGACAATTAAGTCCTTTCGATCCGAATTCACCGAAAACATACTTTGATACAACGTTACAGGTGGTGAGCCTGTCGCCGCCTTTATGTCAAGTAATATTAATAATATTTTACAGTTTGCAAACTTGAACTTGTCATGTAGGTAGAAAAACAAGAGCATATTTTATTGTTTTTGCCTAAATACTAATAAAGTGTTTGCGTTATACAAATTACTTTTAATTAGAAAGGGTAAACACCTGTCTTCCATCGAACATGAAGTCATAGTCATCTATGTGTTCTAAGGTGGAATGAGTTTATTACTGATAAGCTTATGTACTCGCTCTATATTCTCTATCAAATATGCACTTCTTTATATTTTTTTCTAATAATGTTAAGAAACCGAATCCCATTTCTTAGTAAAGTCTAATAACCGTGTTACAGTAACAGAAACTTGGTCCGCGAAATATTAACACATCGTCCAGAAAGTGTCAAATATTTTCATAAGTCAATTACTAACTGTAAAATTTTTAAAACTTTCCTCTACTGGTCCACAAAGCTAGCAGTTTACGAACCTCAGGTGTGCAGTTATTGTTTTGTTGCGTTGTTGATATGATGTAAAAGGTAGCTAGTAGATATTGTACATATAAACTCTTTTAAATACGATTTACACGATACACGATAGTCGAGTGGATGGGTGATCGGAATTCGAGTCCAGAGACGCGAGTTCCTTCCCCAAAGTTACGTAAAAACAAATATATCTTCACGCAATTTCCAATACAGGGGTACACAGAGGTCGAGTCTAGACAATTAAGTCGAAGATATTTTCGAGACAACGTGACAGGTGGTGAGCCCGTCGCCGTCTTTATGTCCAAGCCAAGTATATTCGTATATAAGTTTTTGAACAACCCATTGGTACGAGCCTACCAACTGGGGATCGAACTCGGGTCTATTGACTCGAAATTCCGACCACCCAACCACTCGGCTATCGTGACTTTTTAACATAATCTAAAAAAACTTGCGTAAAATTTATACATCTTTGGCGTGCACATAGTAATACTAGTATTGACATCCTTATATAAAAGATTTATTTAAATATTTAAATAAATTAGTTTATTCACTTCACATGTTAAAAAAAAAAATTCCGTCGATTTCATAGCGATTCCTATAAAGCTTTGTACTGTCAAATTCAGTTCTGTAAAGTAGGAGCAGGTGCTTTTGTGTCCCGCCAATGAATAATTAAAGAAGGAGGAAAAATTTTCGGTTCAATTTCTACTTTTAATAGATAACAGCTCTGTAAGTATAATATAATTTTAAAACCATTGTAAAAGTATATAAGCTGATTACTTATTCATTTTGAAAACCTACACGGACTAGTGGCGTAAGATGTTTTCACGATGTCTTCAGCTCTGAAATCCTGAGCTCGATTCCCGGACAGTTACTTACATAGGACAGGACAGGACAGGACAATATTGACCACTTTTTCTATCACGGGCCTGGGTGTTGTTGTTTCTAATCCCATAACATAAATAGCCAGTAACTATGGGATCAGAGCAATGTATGTGATGTTGTCCCTATCCATGTATAAATTTGTTTAAGAAAATTAGTCTCTCTAAGTCGATTAGCCTTTTTGTTTAAAGAATATGTTTAATTCGTGTAATTTTGACAGTGGTAGAGTCACGCATCAGCTTTTGTTGTTACTTGAATAGGCCGGCTCGACCGGGGAAGTACCACGACCTCGCAGAATACCGGCGTGAAGTAGAAGTCTAACAAACTTCTGCGTTTCGTCTGGTGAGTGCAGGTCCATCAATTATGGGGGGGCACTCTAACACCAGCAACGCACCTGCTATGCTCTGGTATTGCGGGTGTTCATGGGCGGCGGTAATCACTTACCATCACGTGAGCCACCTCCTCGTTTGCCTCCCTTTTCTATATTAAAAAAATTTAAAAAATTCGTTTAGTACGATAATGTTGTTATTATATTTCATAACAGAATAAGTAAGAGTTGATAGATACAAAGTTTAGGTTAAGCCTTGGCATAATTGGGTGTTTCTGGTACCTTTGTTGTTTCTGATTCCACGATACAAGTGCCTTAGCGATTTATTTTGGGATCAGAGAAATGTGTGTGATGTTGTCCCTATCAACGTATGTATTTATTACTTATATAAAAACTTGTCTTTAGCTGTGGACATCATTTAATAAATGTATTCACGTTAGTACGTACATGCTGATATGACATCGACATTTTTAGTGTATATAAGCATATGCCATTGCCAACATAAACTCCAATACTTCCATGTATTAAAAATTATCTTCATGCCATTCCCAATACTGGTGTAGTCAGAGGTCTAGACAATTTAGACCTTGCGAACTGAACCAAACTAAAGACATTTTTTGGGACAACATGAGAAGTCCATCGTCGTCTTTATGTCCAACCCAGCGAATTTAATCGTACATAAGATTCGAAAAAATCCTTTGGTACGTGCCTACCACCTGGGGATCGAACTCGGGTCTCTTGACTCAAATTCCGATCACCCAACCACTCGGCTACCGTGACTACGCATCTAGTATGTCAACAAATGTGTAGTAGCGGGCGAACTGAATAAAAATGCTCATAGCAAAGGCTTTTCCGTCGCCAAGCCGCAAAGGACAACCAATTTTAAAACCTACTTTTTTATCAGGTAAGCTAACAGCAACGAAAAACGGCAAATAAATATCAAAACCTGGCAACATAGCTGTAGTCTATAACGACTTTGAGATATTTTTTAGCTTTAATACTAGACGAGAAAAATTCAATGAAACATAATATAAAGAATAATATTAGCATAAAGTAAAACATAAAAGTGATATTTTATATATCTTTTGTCTTTAAATAAATATATATCTTCTCGCTAGTCCCAATACTAGTATACCCTCTTTCTAATAGTAATCCAGACAATAAAGTCCCTTCGACCCACCCTTCACCGAAAACAATTTTGGAAGAGTATAATATTTATATAATATTATTAATATCGTGACATACTTCACCAATGACATTTTCAGGAACAATATGACAGGTGGATTGCCTGTCGCCGTCTTTGTATCCAAGTCTACCATTTAAACTGTACATAAGTTTTGAAAACCTCATTTGTACAGACTAGCCTAGGGATCGAACAGTCTTGACTCGATTTCCAATCATCCAACCACTCTCTTTTAATTAATAACGTGACGTGAAAATTAATAAATTTATTATAAAATAATTCGTAGAAAGTAGAATTTTTGTCTGTTTTATCTTTAGAAGAGTCCAAATGTAAAACAAGTATATGAATAATTAACACCAGGCATACATATTTATTCCACTGATAAGCTATATGATAAGAATAACTTGTTATTATATATAATATATGCCGTTTAGTTACGACATAGGAATATTCCACCTATTTTCTTCCTGTGAGTGTCATAAAGAGGCGTAAATACCGTAAAAGGGCTACCGACATTTTTTGTGAGTCAAGAATTGGGGGACGGTTATTCCGTTATATATCATATGTCATATAACGGAATAACCGTCTAGAAATAAACCAAATAAAAATTCAGATTTCCGTAGTCAACGCATGCCTTGCTTGGCAATACATCAGTGACCTCTGCCATACAATTGAAATACAAAATTGTCATACAAAAAATATTTCAATTACAAAACAAAAAAAAAGCATGCATGTATGTAGAAAAACAAATAGAACAAAACAATTTGCTTCTTCACCAGTTTGTAAATAATTCTCTACGAGAAAGTCTCATCGCAGGCTGTACCAAGTTTTTAAATATTTATTATATAATATTTTTATCAAAATATGTATGTAACGGTTTGTTACGTTTTCGGGATTGATGATTTAATGCGATACAGGGTGCAACCGCGAACTCATCCCACTCCCACTGAACCTTTGATAGGTCTGAAACTAGTCGGTGTATACACCGATTGCTTCGACGATAGTCTAGTCGTTTTTAATTATTTAACTAATAATGTCCCACGAAAGTTTAAATAATGTAATTGATTCTTGGAAATTTGTAAAGATTAATTTATTTCTAAATAATAGTCTTAAAATTAGTTGGCATGAAATAGTAACTGTAACTTTAAAAACGTTCGGATGAAAGTAATTAAGAAATTTAACAACGTACCTATGTTTCCTCGGTGTAAAAGTCGCCATTGCACTGCACAAGTGTCGAATCTTGTTGATTATTCTTTTGGGCAATAATATTAAGTGTCTGTTATATCAGTTGTTCTTTTAAATCTCTCATTTATGTAATTATACTAAGAATGATTATGTTTGAAAATTTACAATTTATAATGTTTAATCGTGAGCAATGAAGTTTCTTATTGCAATATCCACTCAATTTTCTGTTTTCAAATAAACAAAGCGATATTTATATATCGAATAGTTCAATTAAATTTTGGACGCTCTTTGTTTAACATCTCTCGTAGCCAGGCGTCGGTCAGGCCGTTTAATCAATGTTTACAACCTGAAAATTCAATGGAGTCGTTTCAATTTAAATTGGCCAAACGGCCTTTACATGCATGAGCGTAGTCTTACGAAAGGGGACACTATTTTTTGTTAATAAAAGTGTCGTGTTATGTAGTGTTTAAAGTAGAGTAAAAGTTTTTTTGAAAAAAAAAAAAAACCAAGGAGATAAAAATTGGCTTTATATTGAATAAATTTTTTTTATGCGAATAATGTATAATTTTAACAAACTGAACTCATATTTGATTAGTCTTTTATCCACTTACCAATCTATCTGTACGTCAAAACCCTTTTATAACTCATAACTCGTGGGAATATAAAGTTGAAATAAATATTAAAATCGTAGGTCTACAGTACCTTGGAGCTATATAAAACAACTTTCTAAGACAATAGAATAAAATTTACATCTTCAGAATATTTTTCTGAAGATGTAAAATTATTCATAAAATAGTTCACATATAGTTAAAAAGTAATAAAATATTCACCCCATTCCCAATACTGAAGTAAACAGAAAGTCCTTTCAACCCATCTTTCATCAAAGTTTTTTGGAACAACATGACGGGTGGTGCGCCTGTCACCTTCTTTATGTTCAAGCTAATGATATAAATCGCACACAAGTTTTGAAAAACCCATTGGTATGAGACTACCACCGGATCAAACTCGGCTTACTACACCTAACCACTTAGTCATCGTGACAATTTTACAACTTCTCAGCTCAAACAACTGGCAGAATAGTAGATAATGGCTTCGTGGCCATATTATACGTTTATTTTTTAAAGTGCACACAAAAACACGCTAAGCTGGTAATGGAATGTAAATCAAAATGATGGATTAACATGACGTTATCATCATTCAGCATGCGACGTACTTCCCGAGTCATGTTTGGTGTGTCTGTTTGTTTAGGATCGTTT
This sequence comes from Sericinus montela, assembly GCA_029286605.1. Lineage (NCBI taxonomy): Eukaryota > Metazoa > Arthropoda > Insecta > Lepidoptera > Papilionidae > Sericinus > Sericinus montela. Next base: position 31,731 of record JAGSMR010000143.1, read on the forward strand.
ATTATGTTTTTGTTAACGGATTTTCAAATCCATAATAAAGGTTAATAAAATTAGGTAATATTATAACTAGCCGTGTGGTAACGGTGTAAGAATTTTGCCACTCCTTTTCTTCTTGTGGTTGTCGTAAGAGGCGACTAAGGGAAACAGTCTTGAACATCGACCGATAGATGGCGACCGATAGATGGCGGCATAACCATCATTAAAAATATCAGACCAAAATAATCAGACTGAAGATGAGCAGCTGCGTCTAAGGGGCGAGGTGTTTGATACTGCGATCGTCAATCCGCCTGCCAAGCGTGACGAATATGGGAGAGGCCTATGTCCAGTAGTGGACCTTAATAGGCCGTTATTTTTGTATGTTATGTAAAATTATAAATAAACTAAAAAAATATAAGAAAAGTGTAGTAGAAATACACAGTGTGCACAGGATATTAAGTACAATTAAATATCACAGGCTTGGACAATACGACGACAGGCTCACCACCGGTCACGAGATTCCAAATAAGCTGCGGAGAAATAGGAATTACAAAATTTTTTCTAGACCTCCGACTACCAGTATCGACAAAAAAAACATGGATAAGAACAACATCTTATATGAAATAAAAAGTCACGAGAGCCGAGTGGTTGGGTGGTCGGAATTTCGAGTCGAGAGACCCGAGTTCGATCGCCAGGTGGCAGGCCCGTACCAATGGCTTTTTCATAAACTTATGTACGAATTATATCGTTGGCTTGGACACAAAGACGGCGAAGGGCTCACTACCTGTCACGTTGTTCCGAAAATATCTTCGGTGGAAAGTGGGTCGAAGGGACTTAATAGTCTAGACTAGACCTCTGTCTAGAATGTCTGAGAATTTATAATTATATAAGTTTTTTATATAATTATTGTAGAGAATGAATTAGTGTAGAGAATATATAGCAATTCTAATAACATTACATATCCATCGCGACGAAGTTTTTTATCCTTTTTGAAGTTGATTTAACGTAGTAATAAAAAGAAAAACTGATTTTATACCATTCTTTTCATATTTTAATGTAACAATTCACGTAGGAATTCATCCGACAGCTGACGAGCGGGTATCTTTTGCACTGCTCGCGGTTTAAATAAGCACGAAAATTTTTATTCATTTTCGAAACATTTTATTGCAACAACTTGGAAATTGAACGGAAATTCCATTTAAATATATTTTAAGGAATGAAAATGTTTAATAGTAATAAATGAAAGTGGACTACGTCATATACATTGCTCTGATCCGAAAGAAAGTAGGTAAAACACTTGTGTTAATGAATAACGAAGGTATCACACACACCCAGACCCGAGACATTGTGGAGAAAGTGGTTTTCTAAATTGACCCGTTCGAGAATCGAACCTGGGACCGCAGAGCTGGTGACACAGATACCGGTGTGTACATCACTCGACCACGGATGTCTTCAAGTTAAATTTGTTAGACAGTTAGATGCCGATTTGATCGATTAAATTGTGTACGCGGCAAGCGATTCAAGTGTATTTATTTAGGATCGGTCTGTTTACTTAAATTCACCGTTTCGATGTTTTTCCTTCTGGTTAAACCTTGAATAAATTATATATATTTTTGTAAATCTTATAAAATTTTTTGGGTAATCTCTTCATGGAGTAATGCATGCCTCTATTTTGTATGCACGTATGCCTTTTGTACGTGGCTTAACAGAATTTGATGCTGTACGAATAAATCGCCTTCTCTACGGTACTACTACTAAATTAGTTTGGAGCAAACCATAACTCTTGTCGCCGCAGCCAATATCGGAATCTTTGTCGTCAAAATCGATATGTTTATCTATCTAGCTATTCATGGTTATGAATCAAAATCTTTATTTTTCGATAAGTGAACATACGTTTCACTTGAAAATAATCATTATTTTTTTAAATCACCGATTCGTAATGAGTTTCCTCTGACGGTGAAGAAATCGGCGAAATAAACAGCGCGGGTATCCTCTACTTTTTAACTCTTTTATCATATTATTACAAGCCTTTATGGAGATTGCAATGAATACTTCCATAGACGATTAAAGCATATCACAAAACTAAAAAATGAAAAAAGAAAAAAAATATCAAGGATTGCAGACCGGAGATGACCAGCACCTACAAGCAGCGCCTGCTCAAGAGCATGACGAATGTGCTCAGCAGCCATTACCGTACTCAACTATTTTAAAGGGAAGTGGACGTCCCCACACACTGTCATACAGTCTTTCGCAAGCAAATCTATAACCGACTCTGATGAAGAAGTTATTAAGCTAAATACTAATCAAGAACATTTTGCGACGTAATGAAAGAAGTTTCAGTTTGATTCTATTTTTATTTTCGGTTTTATTTTACAATGTTAGAATCTTCTACACAAAATCCATAAATCTTAGAATCTACTGCACGAAATCTTTAAATCTTAGCGTGAAACAATATAAACCACACCAAGACAAATACATGTTCTTATTTCATTGCTTGTAATTGTAATATAATAATTGTAAACAGTTTGAGGGGATATTCACTAATATTTATTTAAACAAAGATAAGGAAATTTTGAATATAAAAAAAATTAGAAAACTAACATAGTTAAAGTATGTATGTGTTTGTGTGTGTGTGTGTGTGTGTGTGTGTGTGTGTGTGTGTGTGTGTATGTAACTTCATTATTTGTTAATGTAACAATATGCAATATTACTTTTAACATTTAATCAGTATTAACATACCTTTGATAATAGTCATGAGAATACGTTCGAAATCCATAAATCTTAGCGTGAAACAATATAAACCACACCAAGACAAATTACATATACTTATTTCATTGCTTGTATTTTTAATATAATTATTATAAATATTTTAATATGATATTCAATTTAATATTGTAACAAAAATAAGGAAATATTTAAATATAAAAGAAAAGTAAGAAAGCTAACATAGTTAGTGTGTGTGTGTGTGTGTATGTAACTTCATTATTTGTTTATGAAACAATATGCAATATAACTTTTAACATTTAATCAGTATTAACGTAAATAAGTAACATAACATGTACCTATGGCTATTTTATTATAATGATATTAATGAACATTATAATTGTTTAGTTAAAAAAATGTGAAATTTGCCAATACGGTGGTTTTCAGTAGGTGTGTTGTAATTAGTAATTATGAGTGCAATTTATTACAAAATTTAAAGTTTTCTTATATATTATGTAACTAGATAAGGGGTTTATAATACCCTCATTAAAAATTTATTATGGGCTCACCACCTGTCACGTTGTCCCAAAATATCTTCGATGGAAGGTGGCTCAAAGGGACTTAATTGTCTAGATTAGACCTCTAGCTACCCCTGTATTGGGAATTGCGTGAAGATATTTATTTATTCATATATAATAACTATAAAAGCTACGTATGAACTTTGAAAGGTAAACATTGCTGGGTCACAAGTCTAAAATGTTGAACCAAGCATTCCTGCGCACAAAGATATAATTAGTTTTACTGTGCGTCAATTAAAAAGCGTGCTACACATCATGTATCGCAATAGCAAGAGAAACCTAAATCTATTAGAAAATATTATTCAACCTTAAGTCCGCATCTCAAGGTGCAATTTAGTATTGTGTTTCTGCTTCCGAAATGGTTGTTTTTATCATTAATTATAAATAGGGTATGTGTCAATAATGAAATTTTAATGAGTTTTTAGAATCTCGTGAAAATATCGGTGAAATTAATTTTTCCATACTGTAGCGTAATTAAAATATACATTTAATTGAAAAACGGTGTACATTTAAGAACATAAACAAATTAGGTAACTGAAAACCTTAGGTAAAAACTAATAATGTTTTTAATGAAATAATAACATAGACGCCCATATGTTTATTATAGATAAATATAGGTACAAAATAAAAAAAAAATATGATAGATATTAACATCCATGACTCGAGTACAAACATTCATATTCATCACACAAATGATAATACAGGGGTAGACAGAGGTCTACTCTAGACAATTAAGTCCCTAACCACTCAGCTATCGTGAATAATGCGATAAGATACGATATTTGAAAAAATGAGAAATTTGAAAATACGATATTTGAAAAAAGATACGAGATTTGAAAAATAAGAGAATATTAGCCGTTTAGAAGAACTTGATGGATGAGTGGCATAATAAGTTTTAGTAAGCCCTGTAGATTCGGACTTTGTGCCTTGGTGGCACTACTCTTACAATATCTAAGGATGTAAAGGATATTTGCTTTTGTAATTTGTCAAAGGATGAAAGGGACCGGTTATTATGACGCCTTTGTTCACAGATGACCGGATGTGTACACCGAAAGGAATTGCATTCTGTTTGACTGGGCCCCGATGTTAGCATATAAGTCTACAGGATAAGCAGGCGTGTTGATGTAATTACAGAAAACAATGATTAAGACCTTTCAATACATCTTCCACCGACGATTTTTTGATTGTCTCTCTCCAAGCTATCGTATCATATACTCATCATATACTTCGTACATTAGTTTTCAAAAAAAAAAAAAAATTGGTACATGTCTTCAACTTGGGGATCGAACTCAGGCCTGCCATGAACGTTAAACATAATCTTCGTCCTGTGCATGTTTACCATAAGTGCACCCTATTGAGTTCGTTGAGCATAGTACTTCCTTCCAGAGGAAGCTCCTCTAGCGATATCAAGAGGAATTACGCCATCAGGACTACATCGTCGGCTTGCCGCAGTACGTCTTCCAACTTAGCAGTGAAGAGGTTCGAAGATATTACGTTTCCCTGTCTTGCACCTTTTGCACTCTAGTTCAGTACTCGGAAATTATGGTACCTTCATAATTTAAACATCTCAGCATTTCGTGAAGTCTACCTGGCACTGCCAAAAAGCTTGTATTAACACCCAGATTTCGATCGAATCGAAGGCTTTCGCATAATCCACATACGCCATACACAATGAATTGTACTCTTTAGTCTTCTGTATAATCTGGCGTAGAGGATGTATGCACTCCACAGTGCTATAGCCATTTCGGAAACTGTTTGTTCGGGAAACCGGAAGTCGTCAAGTCTGCTTGTTGAGTTTTTTTACGTGAAATGTCACATAAAAATCACATCTGTCGTAAAAGGTAATAACGTTTTGTTTATCTTAGAATAAAATAATTACATTTTCATTAAGAGACTAAAGTTTTTTATTTATATTTTATATAATTATTGTTACACATTTGTTTCTGAATGAATTAGTGTAAAGAATATATAGCAATTCCAATAAAATTACATATCCATCGAGTCGAACTTTTTTCTCCTTTTTGAAGTTGATTTAACACAGTAATGAAAAAGACAAAAAGTTTTTACACCATACCAGACCTTTTATGCCATAGATGAATTCTTTTCATATTTTTAATGTAACAATTCACGACAGCAAACATTCATCCGACAGCTGACGAGTGGGTATCTTTTGCACTGCTCGCGGTTTAAATAAGCAAGAAAATTTTTCGGCATTTTCAAAATAGTTTTATTGCAAGAAGTTGGAAATTGAACGGAAATTCAATTTTAATATATTTTAAGGAATGTAAAAGTTTAATAGTAAAAAATAAATGTGGATAACGTCACATATACGTCATACATTGCTCTGATCCGAATGTAAGTAGGTAAATAACTTGTTTTATGGAATCAAAAATAACGAAGTCACCACAAATACCCAGACCCGAGATATAATAGAAAAAGTGGTTTCATAAATTTACCCGTCCGAGAATCGAACCGGGGTCCTCAGATATGTGTGCAGAAACCGGTGTTTACATCACTAGACCACGGAGGTCTTCATGTTAAATTTGTAGGACAGTTAGATGCCGATTTGATCGCCCGTAAATTGTGTACGCGTCAAGCGATTCAAGAGTATTTATTTAGGATCGGTCTGTTTACTTAAATTCACCCTTTCGATGTTTTTCCTTCTGGTTAAACCTTGAATAAATTATGTATATTTTTTGTAAATCTTTAATGTCTTTATGGAGTAATGAAAACCTCTATTTTGTATGCACGTATGCATTTTGTACGTGGCTTAACAGAATTTGATGCTTTACGAATAAATCGCCTTCTCTACGGTAGTACTACTAAATTAGTTTGGAGCAAAGCATTACTCTTGTCGCCGCAGCCAGTATCTGAATCTTTGTCGTAAATAAAAATCAAATTCGAAATGTTTATCCATCTATCTATTTATGGTTATAAATCAAAATCTTTATTTTTCGAGAAGGGAACATAACATTCCACTTGTCAAACATAATTATTTTTTAAATCACCTACTCCCCCTACTCTTAATCCTCTACTTTTTAACTTTTTTATTATTATATCACAAGGCTCTATGTCGATAGCAAAAGTCTGCAAAGCCTGTCTATTAACAGGTTTAGGAAATTTATTAAAGAAAAGCTTTATAGGAAGGGTTATTATTAAATAAATGAATATATTAATGACAGTAACCTCTGGGAATGAGGTGATCGCTCCCAAGCTATTTCTAGAAAAAATCAAATTATATTTGTATAATGTATTATATTGTTAAAAACATTGACCAAAAAAGAGAATAGCTATGGAGTTTCTTTCGCCTCTTTCTTCTCTCCGTTAGAGGAACCTCATTACGAAACGGTGGTAGATTAAAAATGACTATCGATAAACAAATATATATTCTTATGTCGATGAATAAATGATTTGATTTGATTTGCGCGTCAATTAAAAAGCGTGCTACACTCACATATCGCAATAGCAAGAGCCAACTAAATCTATTAGAAAATATTATTCAACCTTAAGTCCGCATCTCAAGGCGCAATTTAGTATTGTGTTGTTGCTTCTGAAATGGTTGTTTTTATCATTAACTATAAATAGGGTATGTGTCAATAATGAAATTTTAATGGCATAATATCTTATTCTATAACACCACTCATTTTAATTAGACTTTACAGAAAGCTTTCGATGTACAATGTATTTTTCAATTAAAACATGATACAATAATCACGGTCCGATGCAGCCTTAATCAATTCAGGACGGTTCGTTTATTAACATAATGTTTTGATTTGTGTTTTTATAATTTCGTGAAAATATCGGTAAAATTTATTTTTCCTTACTGCAGCGTAATTAAAATATACATTTTATTGAAAACGGTGTATATTTAAGAACGTAAACAAATTAGGTAATTGAAAACCTTAGGTAAAAACTAATAATATTTTTATTGAAATAATAACATATTGATGCCCATATATTTATGTTAGATAACGTAATTAAAGTTTACGAAGCATTAAAATAATTTAATCCTTGGTAGTGTTGCCGCCTTTGAAAAGTAGGATTGCGGGTTGAAATCCCGCTAAAGACAAACATTTGTGGGATGGTTGTAAGGTTGAAAGAAAGTGTTAAATTAATTGTGCAGATCTCTGGGTACCCCGGTGATGGAAATATGCGTGAAGACATATCATCGAGTGCGTTGCAGTGTTGCAGACGATCATGAAACTGTACGTCGATATGTCGCTGATGTATTCTCGATTAGTGTTTTGCTTAGTAGACACGTGAATGTCATGTTCGCTTAAAGACTTTGCGATATATATTTTTTCATCTTTCTCTTTTATCATAGCATATCATAGTCACGATAGCCGAGTGGATGAACGTTTAATCAGAAGTATTGAATTCTTTATCTGACATATATGTTTATATATTATAATATGATACATTTATAAATTTGGCAATGAGATTCACATTCTTTATTTACTTTACACACCAAATCACGACAGCCGAGTGGATGAGTGGTCGGAATTTCGAGTCAAGAGACCCGAGTTCGATCCCTACGTGGCAGGCTCGTACCAATGGGTTTTTCAAAAAGTTTTGTACGAATTAATATCGTTGGCTTGGAAATGAAGACGGCGACTGGCTCACCACCTGTCTCGTTGTCCTTTTTTTAGGTGAGTGGTTGGATGATTGGAATACAAGTCAAGAGACTCGACATCTCGAGTGTCTTGACTCGTCCAATCGATCTCATCCCCTGGTGGTAGGACCGTATTAATGGGTTTTATTAAAACTTCTGTACGCTTGGACATAAAGACGTCTTTAGTCAGGTCAGGTGGGTCGATAGGACTTAACTGTCTAGACCTCTGTCTAAATCAGTATTGGAAGTTAAGCGAAGACTTTTTTATTAGATTATCAAATATGCAAAAAAGTAAAAATAAATAATAAACAAATAAATATCTTCACGCAATTCCCAATACAGGGTTAGACACAGGTCTAGTCTAGACAATTAACTCCCCTTGACCACCTTCCACCGAAGATAATTTTGGGACAACGTGACAAATGGTGAGCCCGTAGCCGTCTTTGTGTCCAAGCCAGCAAAATAATTCGTCATAAGTTTTTGAAAAACCCATTGGTACTAGCCTGCCACCTGAAATCAAACTTGGGTGTCTTGACTCAAAATTCCGACCACTCAACCCCTCGGCAACCGTGAATTACAACAGTGGTAGAGCCAGGCTTCAGCTTTTGTTGTTGCATGAATGGGCCGGCTTGACCGGGGAAGTACCACGACCTCACAGAATACCGGCGCGAAGTAGAAGTCTAACAAACTTCTGCGTTTCGTCTGGTGAGTGCAGGTAACCGGAGGCCCACACACCCTCCTCCCCAAATTGCCTCTGGTATTGCGGGTGTTCATGGGCGGCAGTAATCACTTACCATCACGTGAGCACCCTGCTCGTTTGCCTCCTTATTTCATAAAAACAAAAAAACTATTGACACAAATTACACAAATGATCGCAACTCAAATTATTTGTGTGAAGAATATGAACCGGGACTCGGACCCGAGACCCTTACTTTCGATGGCAGAGTTACTAACAACTAGGCTATCGGGTTATATAATTTTAATGGTATTTAAACTTTCATTATTATACCTAACATTTTTATTAAATCCCAACTTGGCAACGTGTAATTTCTCTCCAGTAAATCAATATATGCACCACATACGATGTTCTTACAGCATCGTTGAAATAATTTATTCAATCGTCGAAGTCTTCCAAGCTCTCTGAAGACGTTTCCTTTACCGTTTTACTGAGGAATGTTGAATTTATTCGAAAGAAACGAAGAATTTGATGTCTGTATTGATATCTATTAACATTTTCATTTACGATAGAAGGCGGGATAACCATCCCTAAAAATATTAGATCAAAATAATCCAATCGAAGATTCAACAACGTCTAAGGCGCGAAGTATCTGATACTGCGGTCGCCAATCCGTTTGCCAAGCGTGGCGAATATGGCAAATTCTCCTATGGGATAGGCCTATGCCCTGCAGTGGACTTTAATAGGCTGTAATGTATGTATGTATGTATGTCCATTAATAGATTGTGTTTATTATATTTTTATGTAGTAATAATTGATGGGTAACCATACAATCAGTTTGATGAAAAATCTAATTACTTTTTCTTAAATTATTACCTTAATTATAACTGTTTCTACTTATTATTTACAACTTCGAAAGCCCTCAACTGCACCTAATACAGTTAAGAATTTTTTGTGGTTGTGAATTACATGTGGAGTTACATTATGATAGTGATTATGTTAAACATTTTTAGCGTGTATTCAAATACAACAAGATACATATACAACCATATTTTATACAATATGTATGTATAAATTTTATACATTTCGATTATATTAAACGAGCCGATTGCATGTACTCTTTACCTCCAAAAATATCAGCATCTGTGTATCTGTAAAGTTCTCAAACGGATCAATTAATTTTTATTTTAATTGTATTTATTTAAAAGGTTATTGAGACGGTTCTTAGCTATTATTCAAGAAAATATGTTCAGTTCTTTGATGATCTTCAGTTGTTTCATTTGATGAAAAAAAAATATAAATATCTTCAAGCCATTCCCAATGTCTTCCCAGGGGAAGAGCGACATCTAGTCTAGACCATTAAGTCTCTTCGACCCACTTTCCACCGAAGATATTTTGAGACAATTTGACTGGTGGTGAGCCCGTCGCCGTCTTTATGTCCAAGTCAACGATAAAATTCGCACATAAGTTTTTGAAGAACCCATTGGTACGAGCCTCCCACCTGGGGATCGAACTCGGGTCTCTTGACTCGAAATTCCGACCACCCAACCATTCAGCTATCGTGACCTTTAAAGGGTTATTGAGATTGTTCTTAGTTATAATTCAAGGTTCTCAATCAATATGTTCAGTTGTTTGATGATCTTCAGTTGTTTTATTTGATAAAAATAATTAAATATCTTCACGCCGTTCCCAATACAGGGGTAGACAGAGGTCCAGTCTAGATAATTATGTCCCTTCGACCCACTTTCCACCGAAGATATTTTGGAACAACGTGACTGGTGGTAGCCCGTCGCCGTCTTTATGTCCAAGTCTATGATATAAAACGTACACACGTTTTGACCCCATTGGTACGAGCCTGCCACCTGGGGATCGAACTCGGGTCCGTCGACTCGAATTCTGATCACCCAACCATTCGGCTATCGTGACTTCTTATGGCTATTTGATGAAAAGATGTAAATAACTTCCACATACCAATTTTTAATTTGGTTTCCTGGTACTTTGGCTTTTTTTAATGCTTAATTGAATATATTAGGCAATCTATACAAATACGGCTACGTTGAAACTTTGTTCGATAAGTACGAAGTTTTAAAGTATAAAACATTTGTGAGGCCCATAAATTATATCTCATCACGAGATAATCAACGATGTAAAAGTTTTATGTGTAGGTTGAAATACTATTATGATTATAATTGTAATAATAAATACATATATAGATACATAGATATGGATAACAACACAAACATTGATCTGAACCCAAAGTAAGCAGTTTAAGCATTTGCATCATGGAATCAGAGACACCGAAAGTACTACAAAAACCCAAACCCGAGAAAATGTAGATAAAGTATTTTCTACATTGACCCGACCGTGAAACGAACCTCTGAGCTGGCGACCAGAAAACCGGTGCGTACGCCACATGTCCACGGAACTCATCAATCATAATTACGACAGATAATAAAAAAAAATAACAATTTCGAGACTGAAACTTACTTGAAAATTTAACGGCTATAGATATTAACAAAATATTATAACAGAAGATTCATAAAAAGAAGAATAGAAATATGTCAAGTTTTATAATCTATTCGCTTTTAAAGTCTGCAACTTGGTCTTCAAAGTTTCTAACATACCTTTGATAATAGTCATGAGAATACGTTCGAAAATTTATAGGAAAAGTTGAATAAGATTTTTATTACGTGGAAATAATATTCAGTTGTATTTGACGATATCCGCACAGGAGTGGCGTACATAACGGTTTTCATGACATCAGCTCTGAGGTCCTGAGTACAATTCCCGACCGGGTCAATGTAGAAAAGCATTCTCTTTGTCTCTTTTGTGTCAGATTTGAGTGGTTATGGTATCGTTGTTGTTTCGAATTCCATAACACAAATGTTTTAGCTACTTACTTTGGGACGAGAGTAAAGTAGGTAAAGTTGTCCCCGTCTATTTATATATTTCACTTTTACTCGCGTCTTTTAGTTAAATAATTTACTTACGTTTATAAGCACTTAACGCATACAATATTACACACATATATATATATACATATATATATATATATATATATATATATATATATATATATATATATATATATATATATATATATGTATATATATGTATATATATGTATATATATATATATATATATATATATATATATATATATATATATATATATATATATATATATATATGTATATATATGTATATATATGTATATATATATATATATATATATATATATATATATATATATATATAGTGTGGTAACGGTATAAGAATATTGCTATTCCATTTCTTCACGTGGGTGTCGTAAGAGGCGACTGAGGGAAATGGGCCTTGAATATCGTTATGGCAACCGATAGATGGCGGGATTACCATCATCATCATCATTTAATCTACGGTACTATAGCCTTCTCGGAAACCTGTTTGCTTGGGAAACTGGGATTCGTGAAGTCTGCTTGCTGAATGTTTTTACATGAATTTTCACATTATCACACACAAATCACATCAGTCGCAAAAGTTAGTAACGTTTTGTTTATCTTAGAATAAAATAATTACATTTACATTAATAGAATAAAGTTTTTTATTTGTATTTTATATAATTATCGTTACACATTTGTTTCTGAATGAATTAGTGTAAAGAACATATAGCAATTCCAAAAACATTACATATCCATAGTCACGATAGCCGAGTTGTTGGGTGGTCATAATTTCGAGTCGAGAGACCCGAGTTCGATCCCCAGGTGGCAGTACCAATGAGTTTTTCAAAAACTTATGTGCGAATTTCATCGTTGGCTTGGACATAAAGACGGCGACGGGCTCACCACCTGTTACGTTGTCCCGAAAATGTCTTGGGTGGAAGGTGGGTCAAAGGGACTTAATTGTCCAGACTTGACCTCTGTCTACACCTGTATTGGGAATTGCGTGAAGATATTTATATTTATTTTATTTATTACATATCCATCGCGTCGAACTTTTTTCTCCTTTTTGATGTCGATTTAAAATAGTAATAAAAAGACAAAAAGTTTTTATACCATACCAGGCCTTTTACACCATAGATGAATTCTTTTTATACTTTTAATGTAACAATTCACGTAGGAATTTATCCGACAGCTGACGAGCGGGTATCTTTTGCACTGATCGCGGTTTAAATAAGCGCGAAAATTTTTCTTCATTTTCGAAACATTTTATTGCAACAACTTGGAAATTGAACGGAAATTCCATTTAAATATATTTTAAGGAATGAAAAAGTTTAATAGTAATAAATAAAAGTGGACTACGTCATATACATTGCTCTGATCCGAAAGAAAGGAGGTAAAGCACTTGTGTTAATGAATAACGAAGGTACCACACACACCAAGACCCGAGACATTGTGGAGAAAGTGGTTTTCTAAATTGACCCGTTCGAGAATCGAACCAGTAGTTAGTAGTAAAATTTGTTGGACAGTTAGATGCCGATTTGATCTCTCTTAAATTGTGTACGCGTCAAGCGATTCAAGTGTATTTATTTAGGATCGGTCTGTTTACTTAAATTCACCGTTTCGATGTTTTTCCTTCTGGTTAAACCTTGAATAAATTATATATATATATATATATATATATATATATATATATATATATATATATATATATATATATATATATATATATATATATATATATATATATATATGTATATATATATATATATATATATATATATATATGTATATATATATATATATATGTATATATATATATACATATATATATATATATATATATATATATATATATATATATATATATATATATATATATATATATATATATATATATATATATATATATATATATATATATATATATATATATATATATATATATATATATATATATATATATATATATATATATATATATATATATATATATATATATATATATATATTTATATATATATATATATATATATATATATATATATATATATATATATATATATATATATATATATATATATATATATATATATATATATATATATATATATATATATATATATATATATATATATATATATATATACATATATATATATATGTATATATATATATATATACATATATATATATATATATATATGTATATATATATATATATATATATATATTTGTAAATCTTATAAAATTTGTTGGTTAATCTCTTCATGTAGTAATGCAAGCCTCTATTTTGTATGCACGTATGCCTTTTGTACGTGGCTTAACAGAATTTGATGCTTTACGAATAAATGGCCTTCTCTACGGTAGTACTACTAAATTAGTTTGGAGCAAACCATAACTCTTGTCGCCGCAGCCAATATCGGAATCTTTGTCGTCAAAATCGATATGTTTATCTATCTATCTATTCATGGTTATGAATAAAAATCTTTATTTTTCGAGAAGTGAACATACGTTTATTTTTTTAAAATCACCGATTCGTAATGAGGTTCCTCTGACGGTGAAGAAATCGGCAAAATAAACTGCGCGGGTATCCTCTACTTTTTAAGTTTTTATTATATTATCAAAAGTTTTTATGAAGGTAGCAATGTATACTCCCATAGATGATCAAAGCGTATCCCAAAATAAAATGAAAAAAGAAAAAAATATCAAGCATTGCAGACCGGAGATGACCAGCACCTACAACTAGCGCCTGCTCAAGATTATGACGATTGTGGCAGCTATTACCTTCCTCAACTATTTTAAAGGAAAGTGGACGACCCCACACAAGTCTAGTGCAAGCAAATCTATTAGCGACTAAGACGTACAAGAGCCTACTAAGCTAAATATTACTCACTAACATATCAGCGACGTAATGAACGAAGTTTCAGTTTGATTCTATTTTTATTTTCGATTTTATTTCACAATCTTAGAATCTACTGCACGAAATCTTTAAATCTTAGCGTGAAACAATATAAACCACACCTAGACAAATACATGTTCTTATTTCATTGCTTGTAATTGTAATATAATAATTGTAAACAGTTTGAGGGGATATTCACTAATATTTATATAAACAAAGATAAGGAAATTTTGAATATAAAAAAAAAATAGAAAACTAACATAGTTAAAGTATGTATGTGTTTGTGTGTGTGTGTGTGTGTGTATGTAACTTCATTATTTGTTAATGTAACAATATGCAATATTACTTTTAACATTTAATCAGTATTAACATACCTTTGATAATAGTCATGAGAATACGTTCGAAATCCATAAATCTTAGCGTGAAACAATATAAACCACACCTAGACAAATTACATATACTTATTTCATTGCTTGTATTTTTAATATAATTATCATAAATATTTTAATATGATATTCAATTAAATATTGTAACAAAAATAAGGAAATATTTAAATATAAAAGAAAAGTAAGAAAGCTAACATAGTTAGTGTCTGTGTGTGTGTGTGTGTGTATGTAACTTCATTATTTGTTAATGTAACAATATGCAATATTACTTTTAACATTTAATCAGTATTAACGTAAATTAGTAACACTGCCTATGGATATTTTATTAGGATTGCAATTATTTATACAATTGAGGGTTTTCTTATATATTATATAAGAAGAGTTGATAAGGCGGTTTATAATATAAATTTATTATGGGCTCCCCACCAGTCACGTTGTCCCGAAAATATCGTCGGTGGAAGGTGGGTCAAAGGGACTTAATTGTCTAGACTAGACCTCTGTCTATCCCTGTATTGGGAATCGCGTGAAGATATTTATGTTTATTTATTATATCTATATAAGCTACGTATGAACTTTGAAAGGTAAACATTGCTGGGTCACAAGTCTAAAATGTTGAACCAAGCATTTCTGCGCACAAAGATATAATAAGTTATACTTTGCGTCACGTAAAAAGCGTGCTACACATCATATATCTCAATAGCAAGAGCCAACTAAATCTATTAGAAAATATTATTCAACTTTAAGTCTTTAGTAGTTTAACATAATGTTTTGATTTGAGTTTTTAGAATTTCGTGAAAATATCGGTGAAATTTATTTTTCCGTACTGTAGCGTAATTAAAATATACATTTTATTGACAACGGTGTATATTTAACAACGCAAACAAATCAGGCAATTGGAAACCTTAGGTTGAAACTAAAATATTTTTAATGAAATAATAACACAGACGCCCATATGTTTATGTTACATAACATAATGAAAATGTATGAAGCATTAAAATCATACGATCCAATAACCTAGGTAGTGATGCTGCCTTTGAAACAAAGGATAGCGAGTTCGAATCCCGCTAAGAGCACTCGTGTGAAGGATGTATTTCCTGCAATCGTCGTTGTAAGGTGGATTGACAGAATTTATTTGTACAGAGCTCAGGCTACCCCGATATTGGAAATATGCGTGAAAATATTTGTTTGTTTTTTTTTTCAATAGCTGTTTGACGGATTTTTTATAGATGAAGGAACCAAACCAGCATTCGGTTCAATGCGATTCTCCTCGCCCGATCACTCACGCCTACTTAGTCCCTATATGGCCTTTGGGACCACGGGACTTCCTAACAACAACCCTTATTTTAACCCTTTCACCGAATCATATTTGGGAAAACGTGACAGGTGATGACCCTGACGCCGTCTAAATTTCTATGCTAACGGTACCGTGTACATATAACTACATAGGTACAAAATAAATAATACCTATTAACATCCACGACACGAGTACAAACATTAATTTTCATCACACAAATGATAAATAAATAAATAAATATCTTCACGCAATTCCCAATACAGGGGTAGACAGAGGTCTAGACTAGACAATTAAGTCCCTTCGACCTACCTTACACCGAATATCTAATCGATAACAGATGGACAACGTGACAGATGGTGAGCCCTTCGCCGTCTTTATGTCCAAGCCAGCGAAATAATTCGTAGATAAGTTTTTTAAGAACCCATTGGTACGAGCCTGCCACCTGGAATCGAACTCGGGTATCTTGTGTCGTGAATATTGACACAAATGCCATAAATGAGCGCAGCTCAAATTATTTATGTGACGAAAATGAATCGGGACTCGGACCCGCAACCCTTAGTTTCGAAGGCAGAATTACAAACAACTAGGCCATCGGGTTATATAATTTTAATGGTATGTAAAGTTACATGATATTATTTAACATTTTTATTAAATCCCGACTTGGCTACGTGTAACTTCTCTCCAGCGAATAAATATTTGCGCCACATACGATGTTCTTACAGCATCGTTGAAATAATTTATTCAATCGTCGAAGTCTTCCAAGCTCTCTGAAGATGTTTGCCGTTTTACTGAGAAATGGTGAATGTATTTGAAAGGAATGAAGAATTTGATGTCTATATTGATATCTATTAACTTTTTCATTTACGAGGTACCACTTGGTGTCCATCAAAAGATTGTGTTTATTATATTATGTAGTAATAATTGATAAGTAACCATACAATCAGTTTGATGAAAAATCTACTTTTTTTTTTACTTAAACAATCACCTTAAATTTTTTTCTTTTTTCAAATATTTTATTTACAGAAACAATTAAATTAAATCACCTTAATCATAACTGATTCTTAATTATAATTAATTACGAAAGTCTTCAACTACACACAATACAATTAAGAATTTTTTGTGGTGTACAGTTTAGTAGTTTTATAGATTAGCTACAACAAATAGACTGACAGATAGACAGACAGACAGACAGATAGACAGACAGACAGAGAATATTTTAAATTTATGTTTTATGCAAGTACCATATACCTTCAGTAGAAAGTCAAATAGCTTTTTACAATATCAAATTTTTGGTATTGGTTATTATGGTATTGTTGGTTATTGGTACACTTTTTTATTATGTAATCTAACTTATTGATAATGAGTTCCATAGTTATTTGCACCGTGTCCGTCACCATTGTTGTGACCAGGGTTATAATTTGCTGATAAAAGGTCATCCGATGGAGAAGGAATTGGCGTTACTTTGCGAAAATTCATTACTATAAAGATGTTATTATAAAATTATGTAGCACAATTCCCTGTGCAAAATAAATCACATATGTTATCATCGATATCTACTTCCATCGATCTCAGAGTCAGCGTTTGAACGTCGTAGCGTGTAATCGCTTGATGATACCGTGTTTACAGGCGAAAAACGTGTCGTTTAGTTGCCTATTGTGGCGTGTATTACCTGTTGTCGAGTGTAGTGCCTGTGTGGTGATGGTACAATCAGTAGAGTTAATGCACGCAGCTGTAGAAAGGTGGTGGTCTACTTCACTATGGACCAGATGACATATGCTATTCATTTCGCATGCAAAATTGTATGATAGAATTTTGTAATAACATATCTATAAAAGGCATAACTATAAATTGCCACTTGTAATTCCAAAATATTGGATTGTTACGAAATTCCTGTGCCACCTGAGTCCAACTCCTCGCTACACTGCGTCTATCTGTACGAGGTTGTCACTCGAGGACCTTTCTTCTCGTCTCGTATTCTCAATTCGACTAACTATTTGACTGGCCTCTGCATCGAAGGCACAATTATTCTTAAGGCATACTACTAAGGTATTTGACCTCTGTCTACTCTTGTTTTGGGCATTACGTGAAGATAAGGTATGATGACCTTAAGAATAAGGTTAATGCATAAATATTTGCTATGTTATAACATTGTAATAATAATAAAGAAAGAAAAATACTCTTCTCTAGTAGGAGTTATAAGAGGCGACTAAACAAGATAAGTTTTAATCGAGTTTAAATGGAAATTAATAATTTTTATACTATAACGAAACTGTTTAAAAGGTACGTTAAACTATCCAATGTATATCTTAAGTCAAACGTAAAAATATTCAACATTAGGTTTAGTCTGCGACTTCATTCCCATGGAATATACTTAAATTTACTTCTTTTACTAAATTCAAAGAAGCTGATCTGCAAACATAAGCTTAACTACCTCATGTTCCTATAATTACCGCGTGCCTATTGACTGTAGTGGATTTTATTTAATGTATTAAGGAGGAGTTTTGGGTATTTTTCTCGAAATTCCCCATATAAATCTGCTGCTTAAATGGGACGGCTCGGCCAGGGCCTGAACACGGCTTTGAAGAAAACCGACTTGAAATAGCGGCTTTCAACGCTTCTGCTTTGACCCCTATCACCCTTCTTTGTCTCCGTTTTCTTTCCCATTAGCCATTTCCTTTTTCAAACATAAAAAAAAGTAAGTAAAAGTGGGTGACCATTTTTGTGCAGGAAAAAAAACCAATAGCTGTGTTCTGTATGACATGTTCAGTTTCTAAGTACATAAATTACCTCAGAAATTGTAGGAGCTCTTTTTTTTTGCAAATTTTTTTTTCGTCCTTAGACGTTGCTGCCCATGCTTTCCTCCTTAGATGGTACACTACCTCGCGCCTTAGATGTTGCTACCCGTTGCCGTCTGCTTAATTTTGGGCTGATATTTTTGTTTATACTGGAATCCTTTCGTAACTTTTATTTTTACTTTAATGTTAAGAATAACAAAGTTAAAAAATCCATTTATGTAATATGTAATATATTACCCAACTAGTACAGATGCAACGGATGTTACAGTTTATAGAGCTGCCTGTGATCAGTAGTCTTTTGAATAAATTCCGTTCAATATGATATTAAAGGACAAGTTTCTTTTGAGTTGGAGCATTATATTTTATATATTAATGATATATTTTGGTCGGTTGGGGATCTATTATAAATAATACATTTTAAGTATTAGAAATAAAAACAACAATTTTTTCCATGTGTTAGTCCATTCATGTTACTAATTCCTCCCAAAAGTACGGTAAATGAGATATAAGAGAAGGTATGACGGATGAATAAAGAAGAAACCCAGAAAATAACAATGGCCACCGAATGATGGCGGAAAAATCATCACAATAATAGCAGACTGTATTCATATCATCGCCGGCTTGCCACAGTGTCACCGTGAGCAGAGCTCTTTGCATGCGAAATATATGATTATGGCCAATCCTGCTTTTGGGATATGAATACGGACTGACATGGCTGGAATGGACTTTTGTCGGTAAGAATCACTTGTAAATTATTTATTAGCGATCGTCTGGTTGGGTAGACTCAAACAAGCAACTGTTTGTTTAGTTACTAATGAAGCACAGACCGACCTCAGGAGTATGTTTATGGTTCCATGAGCTCTATACATACAGAACAACAATGAACAGCGTAACTCTCATCCCATTAAATAAATATCGATATTGTGTTCGCTTCGAGAAGTTTTTTTTTTATAGAAAAGGGAGGCAAACGAGCAGGCAAACGTGATGGTAAGTGATTATCGCCGTCCATGAACACCCGCAATACCAGAGGAATAGCAGATGCGTTGCCAGCCTTAGAGTGCCTCCCCCTCCCACCAAAGTAGGGGAAGGGGGGTATGTAGGCCTCCAGTTACCTGCACTCACCAGACGAAACGCAGAAGTTTGTTAGACTTCTACTTCACGCCGGCATTTTGTGAGGTCGTGGTACTTCCCCGGTCGAGCCGACCCGTTCATGCAACAACAAAAGCTGATGCTTGGCTCTACCACTGTTAAGGTAGTAATTACTTAACGAAAAAAATACCATTGACTAGAATTATTTTAGACATTTTTGTTTATGTATTTATAGAAGTATTTTAACTATGCGTTGGTTTTCAAAACTGTTAATATTGTAAATATACCTTCCACCGAAGATATTTTCGGGAAAACGTGACAGGTGGTGAGCCCATCGCCGTCTTTATCTCCAAGCCGACGTTATAATTCGTACATGAGTTTTTGAAAAACATCATCGGGTATCGAACTCGGGTCTCTTGACCCGAAATTCCTCGGCTATCGTGACTTGTTACTATGATATGGCAATTTCAATGAATAACTTTAATCTTATGTGTCTACTTTAAGCGTCACTTTTTCGTTTCAAATGTTTCAAATTGTAACACCTTTACTGACACTCACAATCTAACACTGTTCAATTAGTAAAACCACAAGTTTTAAACTCAATGACACATACACACACTTTATAAATTTATGATTACATTGCGCATAAATCATAGGCCTCTCACGTACAGTAGCGTTAGTCATTATGGCACATCGGTCTATGTCCTGGAATTTATATTTTTTATATTTGGAGAAAATAGGAGAACTATCACACTATTATGTCGATTTAACATAGACAAATAAATGTCGCAATCAAATCCAAGTCTTTGTGTGAGAGAATCTGAGCATTTTCTAATTTAAAACATGCACCCTGTTATCCTGAATGACAAAGCGCATATTCTTTAAATATAAAAAAAATTAAATATCTTCACGCAATTCCCAATACAGGGGTAGACAGAGGTCAAGTCTAGACAATTAAGTCCCTTTGACCCACCTTCCACCGAAGATATTTTCGGGACAACGTGACAGGTGGTGAGCCTGTCGCCGCCCTTATGTCCAAGCCAACGATGAAATTTGTACATAAGTTTTTGAAAAACTCATTGGTACTGCCACCTGGGGATCGAACTCGGGTCTCTCGACTCGAAATTCCGACCACCCAACAACTCGGCTATGCGCATATTCTTCAGGACCGATATACCATAAAATATCTTATTACTTTAAACAAGCTAATCTCGTACATAATAATAAATTAATCGATTGACCTAGTGTCTTTTTTTATAAATATAATAAATAATATCGAATATATAATAAACAATCTTTTTTTATATACATAAAACATTATTAATGTTCATATAAATGTGAGTTTAAACATTTATCCTCATTACACAAATGTTTGACGCTTTTGGGACTCGAACCCAGAGCTTCGACGGCAGGATCCCCACTAACTGGGCTATCGGATCGTCCGATGTAACAAAATTTTAGTCAAATTTAGTTAATACTTTTCAATGTTGACCAAAATGATGGTTACAATTCTGTCAAAAATTCCACGAATAATGTTAAGTAAATTGACAAAGTTCTGATATAAACAAGATGTTTGTTGAGCAATAACAAACATTTTATTATTTATTAGTGTAAATCTGTCTCTAGTAATAAATACATTCAAGTTAAGCAATAAAATAAAAAAAATTCTGGAAAATATTTTGAACGATTTATTTTAGGAAATTTTCAGGGAATGTAAGAACTTTATCTTGAGACTATTAAGTGGCAGTATAATTATCTAATATATTTGAGATTTAATCTCATACTATAGTATTGATATGTAAAAATCATCCAAGATATACGCCAGCTTTTGCTTAGGAAAGTAATTAAAAGATAAATACAAATGTTAACGAAATTATTTTAATTAATTATTTCCTCCCTTTTCAGCTTTTACACAATAAATGAATTTTTGACATAAATTAGCAATTTTAAATAAAAAATATATTGTTTATTTCATTTATTTTATCACATACTTGATTGAGATTGTAAACAATGTTACTGACGTTTTATTTTTAATGTAACATTTATAGTATTAAATAATTGACAGACGTATTCCAATTAATTTTATATTTGGATTATTATTACTTTAAAATATAGTAAAGATAGACGAGTGGTTGGGCAATCGGAATTGGAGTTAAGAGACCCGAGTTCGATCCCCAAGGCTCGAACCAATGGATTTTTTCAAACCTTTTGAACGATTTGTTTCGTTGGTTTGGACATTAAGACCGCGACGGTCTCACCACCTATTACTTTGTCTCAAAAATGTCTTCGGTTGGAGATGGGTCGAAAGGACTTAATTGTCTAGATCTCTATCTATCCCTGTATTGGGGAAGGCGTAAAGAAATATTTTTAACCTGATATGATATAATTTTTGAAAGTGATTCTGTGTACGATTTCATCGTCTTTTTTATGAGTACTATATTTTGCTTGCTGATTAAGCATAGCTAAACAGAAGATTTTTGTTAAACTGATGAAATAAAATTAAATAAACAAATATCTTCACGCAATTCCCAATACAGGGGTAGACAGAGATATAGTCTAGACAATTAAATCCCTTTGACCACCTTCCACCGAAGATAATTTCGGGACAATGTGACAGATGGAGAGCCCATCGCCGTCTTTATGTCCAAGCCAGCAAAATAATTTGTACATAAGTTTTTTAAAAACCCACTGGTACGTGCCTGCCACCTGGATTCGAACTCGGGTAATTTGACTCGAAATTCCGACCAACCAACCACTTGGCTATCGAGACTATTGACACAAATGACACAAATAATCGTAGATCTAATTATTTGTGTGATGAAAATGAACCGGGACTCGGACCCGCAATACTTAGTTTCGAAGGCAGAGTTACTCACAACTAGGCCATCGGGTTAAATAATTTTAATGGTATGTATAGTTACATGATATTACTTAACATTTTTATTATATCCCGACTTGGCAACGTGTAACTTCTCTCCAGCGAATAAATATCTGTGCCACATACGATGTTCTTACAGCATCGTTGAAATAATTTATTCAATCATCGAAGTCTTCCAAGCTCTCTGAAGATGTTTCCTTTGCCGTTTTACTGAGAAATGGTGAATGTATTTGAAAGGAACGTAACATTTGATGTCTATATTGATATCTATTAACTTTTTCATTTACGTAGCACGTGGTAAATTTTGAGTATGTGTTCATTACGATAGATGTAGGATAACCATCTCCAAAAATATTAGATCAAAATAATCAAACCGAAGATGGGCTGCAGCGTCTAAGGTGCGAGGTATCTGATACTGCGATTGCCAATCCGTTTGCCAAGCGTGGCGAATATGGCAAATTCTCTCAATGGAATAGGCCTAAGCCCTGCAATGGACTTCAATAGGCCGTAATGTGTGAATGTATGTATGTCCATTGATATATTGTGTTTATTATATTATTATGTATAATAACAAGACATATACAACCATTTTTTATTGTATTATATGTATGCATAAATTTTATACATTTGATTATATTAAACGAGCCTTTTGTATATACTCTTTACCTCCAAAAAAAAAATCATCATCTGTGTTCCCAAGTAAGTATCAGTAAAGTTCCCAAACGTATCAATAAATTTTTATTTTAATTGTATTTATTTAAAAGATTATTGAGATGGTTCTTAACTATTATTCAAGAAAATATGTTCAGTTGTTTGATGACCTTCAGTTGTTTCATTTGATGAAAAAAATATATAAATATCCTCACGCCATTCCCAATACAGGGGAAGACCGACGTCTAGTCTAGTCAATTACGTCTCTTCGACCCACTTTCCACCGAAGATATTTTTGGACAACGTGACTGGTGGTGAGCCCGTCGCCGTCTTTATGTCCAAGTCAACGATATAATTCGTGCATACGTTTTTGAAGAACCCATTGGTACGAGCCTCCCATCTGGGGATCGAACTCGGGTCTCTTGACTCGAAATTCCAAACTCCCAACCATTCCGCTATCGTGACCTTTAAAGGGTTATTGAGATTGTTATTAGTTATAATTCAAGGTTCTCAAGCCAACGATAATTCGTACATAAATTTTTGAAAACCCCATTGGTACGAGCCAGCCACCTGGGGAACGAACTCGGGTCTCTCGACTCGAAATTCCGACCACCGAACAACTCTGCTATCGTGACTTATTAAGGTTTGAATTAATTTTGAAAGGTTAATGGCAACACCATAATTATTTGACCAGTTTTTGACCAGACCATTTGACCTTATTAAGAGTGTTCATGGTACATCATTTATTCAATAGACATCATGTAATTCATATCACAAATTCATATTATTATTTTTTTCTTTTCGCCTTTTCTCAGTACCGGGTTCGACAGTGAAATGAGTGAAAAGTGAGAATTATTTTTCACATCGTATGGTGAAATACAGTGCGAAAAGAGGACTTTAGAACTATTGAGCAAAACGTACACAGTAAATACAACAAAGTGGAAATATTTATAAGTTGAATTTGTACAAAGCACTTGCTAAGTCACGATAGCCAAGTGGTTGGGTGGTCGGAATTTCGAGTCAATAGGCCCGAGTTCGATTCCCAGTTGGTAGGCTCGTACCAATAGGTTTTTCAAAAACTTATGTACGAATATCGTTGGCTTGGACATTAAGACGGCGACGGGCTCACCACCTGTCACGTTGTCCCGAAAATTTCTTCGGTGGAAGGTGGGTCGAAGGGACTTAATTGTCTACACTCGACCTCTGTCTACCCCTATATTGGGAATTGCGTAAAGATATTATTATTATTATTACTTGCTCCTTTCCTTTAGAATTTTTTTCCAGCAGATCCGTGAATGGAAATTAATTATATATTTACACGCTTATCAATAAGCGAGTACAAAATATTGATGCATGTTCAATAACCATAAATACTATTACTGAATTTTTAATGTTTATATTATAAATTCATATAACCACTACAAATGTATAGTTTTCTATACGATTCCACTGTTTTATTAAAGGTTTACGAAAATTCAGAGTTCAAATTAGGTTGAATTATAGAAACGTTTATTAATGAACAAAAGGTTTGAAATCAAAGAAGCTTATTTAAATAATTTAAATGCTTTTAGATTTTCAGTTTACTATTTGTTTTTAGAGATAAATTGAAATGTTTATGGCTACATTTTAAATTAATTCACTATAAATGTTTGGAATTTAAATTAATTAATAAATGAAATGTCTTCTCGTATTTTCTGTAATAGTGTAGACAGACATCTGGTCTAAGATCTTAAATCTTTCGACCCACTTTTCTCCGAAGTCTACTTTACGACAAAGTGGTGAGCCTAACGCCGTCTTATGAACCAAGCCAACGATACCCACTAAAAGCAAACTTATATAGATATATATGTAAATTATTAAATATTCACGATAGCCGAGTGGTTGGTTGATCGAAATTCGAGTCACGCGAGTCCCGAGTTTGATCCCCAGGGCTCGTACAAATGGGCTTTTACAAAACTTATGTACGATTTATGTCGTTGTAAAGTGACTTCACTATCAAGACCTCTGTCTATCCCCGTATTGGGAATGGTGTGAAGATAAATATTCATCATATGCACACAAGAATTCATTATTAAAAAAAAATTAAAACAAAAATTCATATTCATCACATAAATGTTTGCTCTTACCTAGATCCGAACCCGTAACCCGAAGGCATAATTATTCTTAAGGCATATTACTAAGGTACTAGACCTCTGTCTACTCCTCTTTTGGGCATGAAGATAAGGTATGATAACCTTAAGAATAAGGTTAATGCATAAATATTTGCTATGTTATAACATTGTAATAATAGTAAAGAAAGAAAAATACTCTTCTCTAGTAGGAGTTATAAGATAAGAGAGACTAAACAACGTATTTTTTAAACGAGTTTAATTTTAATTTTAATGTTGGGTAATTTCTTCGAAATTCACTTCTGAAATTCTAGGAGCTCTCTTTTTTTGCAAATGTTTTTTCCTACTTAGGCGTTGCTGCCCACGCTTTCCTCCTTTGATGGTACACTACCTCGCGCCTTAGATGTTGCTACCCGTTGCCGTCTGCTTAATTTTGGGCTGATATTTTTGTATATTCTGGAATTATTTGGTAACTTGTTTTTTTACTTTAATGTAAAGAATAACATAGTAAAAAGTCTATAGAGCTGCCGGTGATCAGTTGTCTTTTGAATAAGTTCCATTCAATATGAAATCAAAGGACAAGGTTCTTTGAGTTGGAGCATTGTGGATGATTATATTTTATATATTAATGGTATATTTTGGACGGTTGGGGATCTATTATAAATTATACATTTTAAATATTAGAAATAAAAACAACAATTTTTTCCATGTGTTATGTCCATTCATGTTACTAATTCCTCCCAAAAGTAGGGTAAATGAGATATAAGAGAAGGTAAGAGGGATGTATAAAGAAGAAACCCAGAAAATAACAATGGCCACCGAATGATGGCGGAAAAATCATCACAATAATAGCAGACTGAAATTATATCATTGCCGGCTTGCCATAGTGTCACAGGGAGCAGAGTTCTCTGCATGCGTAATATAGGATTATGGCCAATCCTGCTTTTGGGATATGAATACGGACTGACATGGCTGGAATGGACTTTTGCCGGTAAGAAGCACCACTTGTAATTTTTTATTGGCGATATTGTGTGCTAAATTTGCCACGTATGCTCGAAAGATGCAAATTATTTGAAAAAAAAATTGCTTTTAAGGCTATATAAGACATACTACGACGAAGTGTTTTTGGCTCTAAAGTTTTATGAAATAGTTACAGGCTACTAAGTCGATATGTTGTAGTGGAACCTGTATGTGATAACTTCCATGTGAATTTTCTCGGAGAAATAATCGATTTGGACTTGCAGATTAGTGAACAGATCACATTTTTCTTACGCCTGGTTACATTTTTTAACTAAATAATAATTTAATTGCGTTCTAATCTCGACTACTGAATGGTTTTCAGCTATTAATGTACTCTAAATTAATAATGAAGACCAATATAAAATTAAGTAAAAAAAAAACTTAGGTATAGTGTTGTGTATTAATAATGTAGAGAATAAATAAATTTAGGAGCTACTATTGATGAACATAATATAATTCACTCAAAACTGAAAATACTAATACACTTACCATATTTAAAGCAGTTGCAGTAATGATATTACTAGTCTGGTTGGGTAGACGCAAACAAGCAACTGTTTGTTTTAGAATAAGAATAGAATAAGATTAATTTATTTGCATAAAAACTAATTACAATAATCAAAATAATCCAATGTTGGGACATCCTTTTAAGCAAATAATTACTTGTGCCAGAATGCCCCGCTCTTCCATAAATGTTATTACATGTGTTTTTTTTACAAATAAACATAAACATAAAGCATTAATTTGAGATAACACTCTCTTAACTACTATTATAAATACTATGGTAACTATTTAACTGCTAAATATCTACTAAGCATAAATCTACATAACTTATACTACGAAAATTACTATGATTATGTCTATACTACTTTACTGACAGATTTGCTAAATCTAGTTATTTTAAAACATTGTGTGTGTGTGTGTGTGTGTGTGTGTGTGTGCATGTATGTGTGTGTGTCATTTGAATGTGTATTAGAGCATGTGCATATCATATTACATATTCATATCTAATAAAGATTCAATCTCATCATGTTTAGTTACTAATGAAGCACAGACCGACCTCAGGAGTATGTTTATGGTTCCATGAGCTCTATACATACAGAACAACAATGAACAGCGTAACACTCATCCCATTAAATAAATATTGATATTGTGTTCGCTACGAGTATTACTTTAAGGAAAAAAATGCCAATGACGAATTATTTTAGACATTTTTGTTTACATATTTATAGAAGTATTTTAACTATTCGTTGGTTTTTAAGCTGTTAATACTCTAAATATAAATATATAATACATATCTTCAGACAAATATCAATACAGGGGTAGACAGTAACAGTTTAACAGTGGTAGAGCCACGAGCTCGACCGGGGAAGCACCACGACTTCACAGAATACCGGCGTGAAGTAGAAGTCTAACAAACTTCTGCGTTTCGTCTGGTGAGTGCAGGTAACCGGAAGCCCACACACCCCCCTTCCCCTAATTCTGGGGGAGGGGGAGGAGAGAATAGGGAGGCAAACGAGCAGATGGCTCACGTGATGGTAAGTGATTACCGCCGCCTATGAACACCTGCAATACCGTAGGAATAGCAGATGCGTTGCCAGCCTTAGGTTTGGGCTCCTATCTTGAAGGTCCCCAAGTCGTATATATGTATACATTTATAAATTTATGTGTACCGTAGCGTTATTTGTTATGGTACATCGGCCGATAGCTTGCAGTGGGATTTTTCTATTATAATAATATGATACGAGAATAATAGGAGAAAATAGGAGAACTTTCATACTATTGTGTCGATTTAACTAAGACAAATATACTTAGACAAATATTACTTTAAATAAGCTAATCTCGTATATATTAATGAATTAAATAATGGTATCGCAAATCCATCACCACCACTCTGACAATTTCTCCAAGATTTGTATATAAGAGTAGATAAGTGGGTTGACTTAGTGTTTTTCTTAATATACATTAAACATTATTAATATACATATAAACGTTTATGACTCGAGTATAAAAATTTATACAAATTACACAAATGTTTGACCTGGACACTATATCTCGAGTACATGGAGAGCTGGATGAACTTAAGAATATCATGGTTAAAAATATTGACAACATGGCAATGCGTGGTGAAAAACTGGAGTTGTTAGTAAAAGTTCGGTCTCATATCGCGCATCGGCCAGAACCTTGCAACGATCCTTATTCTGGAAGAATTTCAAGATGTACTTGATTCTGGCTCTAGTAGTTGGTGTGGCGATTTACTTGATTGGTGCAATGGCGTGCGGAGGATTAACCTGGAAGTCATGTGTTGCTTAAAGTTTTTACTACCTTTTCATTGCCTTGCATTCAAAGTTGCCACATTTGGTGAATTTATTTTGCAGATTTTTTTGGTATAATTTAAATTACTCGATGATTTAAATTTAAAATTATAAAACAGAAATATTTTGGACATAAAAGGCGGCGACGGGCTCACCACCTGTCACGTTGTCCCGAAAATATCTTCGGTGGAAGGTGGGTCAAAGGGACTTAATTGTCTAGACTTGACCTCTGTCTACCCCTGTATTGTATTGGGAATTGCGTGAAGATATTTATTTATTTATTACACAAATGTTTGACGCTTTCGGGACTCAAACCCTGAGCTTTGACGGCAGAGTCCCCAGAATATCGGGCCGTCAAATATAACAAAATGTTAATCGAATTTAGTTAATACTTTACAATCACAAGTAATGCCTGTATTTATGAATGATATACGTCAATTTGTTTATTTGTGAACTAACTTGACCAAAATGATTGGTTACAATTCTGCCAAAAATTCCACGAATAATGTTCAGTAAATTGACAAAGTTCTGATATAAACAAGATGTTTGTTGAGCAATAACAAACATTTTATTATTTATTAGGGTCAATCTGTCTCCAGTAATAAATACATTCAAGTTAAGCCATAAAATAAAGAAACAATTCTGGAAAATATTATGAACGATTTATTTTGGAAATTTTCAGGGAATGGAAGAACTTTATCTTGAAACTATTACGTGGCATAATAATTATCTAATATTTTTGAGATTTAATCTTATACTATAGTAAATAAGTCACGATAGCCGAGTTGTTGGGTGGTCGGAATTTCGAGTCGAGAGACCCGAGTTCGATCCCCAGGTGGCAGTACCAATGAGTTTTTCAAAAACTTATGTACGAATTTCATCGTTGGCTTGGACATAAAAGGCGGCGACAGGCTCACCACCTGTCACGTTGTCCCGAAAATATCTTCGGTGGAAGGTGGGTCAAAGGGACTTAATTGTCTAGACTTGACCTCTGTCTACCCTGTATTGTATTGGGAATTGCGTGAAGATATTTATTTATTTATTACACAAATGTTTGACCTGGACACTATATCTCAAGTACATGGAGAGCTGGATGAACTTAAGAATATCATGGTTAAAAATATTGACAACATGGCAATGCGTGGTGAAAAACTGGAGTTGTTAGTAAAAGTTCGGTCTCATATCGCGCATCGGCCAGAACCTTGCAACGATCCTTATTCTGGAAGAATTTCAAGATGTACTTGATTCTGGCTCTAGTAGTTGGTGTGGCGATTTACTTGATTGGTGCAATGGCGTGCGGAGGATTAACCTGGAAGTCATGTGTTGCTTAAAGTTTCTACTACCTTTTCATTGCCTTGCATTCAAAGTTGCCACATTTGGTGAATTTATTTTGCAGATTTTTGGTATAATTTAAATTACTCGATGATTTAAATTTAAAATTATAAAACAGAAATATTTTGGACATAAAAGGCGGCGACGGGCTCACCACCTGTCACGTTGTCCCGAAAATATCTTCGGTGGAAGGTGGGTCAAAGGGACTTAATTGTCTAGACTTGACCTCTGTCTACCCCTGTATTGTATTGGGAATTGCGTGAAGATATTTATTTATTTATTTATTTATTTATTACACAAATGTTTGACGCTTTCGGGACTCAAACCCTGAGCTTTGACGGCAGAGTCCCCAGAATATCAGGCCGTCAAATATAACAAAATGTTAATCGAATTTAGTTAATACTTTACAATCACAAGTAATGCCTGTATTTATGAATGATATACGTCAATTTGTTTGTTGTGAACTAACTTGACCAAAATGATTAGTTACAATTCTGCCAAAATTCCACGAATAATGTTCAGTAAATTGACAAAGTTCTGATATAAACAAGATGTTTGTTGAGCAATAACAAACATTTTATTATTTATTAGGGTCAATCTGTCTCAGTAATAAATACATTCAAGTTAAGCCATAAAATAAAGAAACAATTCTGGAAAATATTATGAACGATTTATTTTGAAATTTTCAGGAATGGAAGAACTTTATCTTGAAACTATTACGTGGCATAATAATTATCTAAAATTTTTGAGATTTAATCTTATACTATAGTAAATAAGTCACGATAGCCGAGAGGTTGGGCAATCGAAATTGGAGTTAAGAAACCCGAGTTAGATCCTTAAGGCTCGTACCAATGGACTTTTCAAAACTTATGTATGATTTGTTTCGTTGGCTTGGACATAAAGGCGGCGACGGGCTCACCACCTGTCACGTTGTCCCGAAAATATCTTCGGTGTAAGGTGGGTCAACGACAAATCATCCAAGATATACGCCAGCTTTTGCTGATACCTTACAATACATACATTCACATAATTAATATGAGATTGTAAACAATGTAACTGACATTTCATTTGTAATGTAACATTTATAGTATTAAATAATTGACAGATGTGTATCTATTAATTTTATATTTTGATTATTATTATTTTAAAATAAAGTCACGATAGCCGAGAGGTTGGGCAATCGAAATTGGAGTTAAGAAACCCGAGTTAGATCCTTAAGGCTCGTACCAATGGACTTTTTCAAAACTTATGTATGATTTGTTTCGTTGGTTTGTACATGAAGACGGCGACGGGCTCACCACCTACCACGTTGTCCCAAAAATGTCGGTTACTACTATACAGGCGATGGCTTCTGTGACCCAAAGGCCATGGTGGTTTATAAAGCGAATAACCTGTCAGCGATAGTTTGTGCAAGTCACAATGCATAGAAAAAAACATTTATTGCACATTGCACATAATTACTGAATTACACCACAAAATTAGTGAATTAATAATGATAAAAAAATAACAAACTTAAAGACGAAACTAAAGTAAATTATAAATAAACATAAAAATGACACAAAAAATAATAGTATTCCCTAGCTCCTTTATAGCCTTTAAATTCTCTACTAAATCGCATTTAATTTCTAATATGGGATTATCAGGATAATTGAAAGCATTTATTTAAATTTAGTAATTAGGTAAATGAAGCATGTAAACTCCTTCCGCTGAAGGCAGTAACAAGTCAGACCGACAAAAACCCCACAATAGAGACAGGGCTCTTTCATTTTGGCTTTTCCAGCTGCAGAAATAGACTCGCAAAGAGAAGAACTTTAAAAATTTTACCCTTAGACCCATTCATCCCTCATTCATCTCTTATCAGCACGTACGCAGCTGTACACTCGACCCATCGAACGATATTGCATGCATTTGAAAACTGCTACATCGATTGTGGGGAAATTTTGTATGTACATTTACTTCGGCTCAATAAATGATAGTTTTTAAAGCAGGTAGCAGTTTAGTTTCATAGGTGGTGGTGGTATTTTTAATCCTTCTTTTTGTAGGAGAATCTTAGTACTCTTGACCTTCGTGTGGGAATAATACGTAGCCTAAATAAATAAATAAATATTTTTAGTTGTAATCTTTGTACAAATATCAAGAAAATATTTGCAATTATTCTGCACTTCTTATTTTTAATTTTTCCCACACTGTACTGTTTGGTACCTTTACATAAATAGTCTGTTCAATTTTATTTTGAGTTCTAGTGTTTCAAAATTGTTGTCAAATAATTCAATCTAGAGTAATTTTAATATTTTACCCTATTCTGTAAAAAACAGAGATATCTATTTTTTTATAATAAAGTCACGATAGCCGAGTGGTAGGGTAGTCGGAAATTCGAGACTAGTCATCTGTCTACCCTTCTTAGTGTAAATTTCTTTTTAACAATAAAACGGTGGTAAATTTAAAACAAACCCTTTTCAAGCTGGAGAAAATTCATTCGGTTTACGAATAAAACGAGCACTTAATCAGAGAAACTCGTTTGTGTTCAAATATTTTACTGCTGTGCAAATGTTTGCACAGAACAGTTGTAACAAAGTATTTTACAAGGTATTTGATCCCTTTGTTAAATTTTCGCCTTAACTTATAAAGCTGTTTTTATTATATGATTGTTTTATAGCATAATTCAAGTGTCTCTCTAAAAAATCTTAGGACTTTTCTGTTTTACCAACGAGCACTGGCTCTACGTCAAACGATCATTTGTCTACCAATTATAAGTAGGCGCCGTCTTTTTATTTATAATAACATATAAAGAAAGTCTAAACTTAGGTTTATAATACAGCTATGGATAAAGCCTCCATATGGGGAAATCGTGAAGTTTTAAAATATATAAGAGTCACGATAGCCGAGTGGTTGGGTGGTGGGAATTTCGATTTAAGAGACCCGAGTTCGATCCCCGGGTGGCAGGATCGTACCAATGGGTTTTTCAAAATAATTTATGTACTAATTCGTTGGCTTGGACGTAAAGACGGGCTCACCACCTGTGACGGTGTCCCGAAAATATCTTCGGTGGAAGGTGGGTCGAAGGGATTTAATTGTATAGACGAGACCTCTGTCTGCCCTGCATTGGGAATTGCGTGAAGATATTTATTTTTGTTCCTATCGTTCGCAATGAAGTAGCACAAAATAAATAATAATATAAAATAAAAGTAAGTGGCGAGATCTGGCTACTTCAATGTATATCAAAAATATATAAACATGTTCCTATGCTATTGCCATGAGTTGTTCTTTGTCTATGTGTTATTACCTAGTAATGTTCAAACAATTGGTGCAAAATTACTGTACAGAATGGTACAAAAATAGAGAAATGTTCAACACTCGACGAAATTGGTAAATGGAAGTAGAATAATAATACATAAGCAGATGAAGCAGAAATCTGAGAAAGTTCTTACGCTGAAATGTTATATAAATGGAATTCGAATTATACGGAATGTTGCGTTGCTAAATTTCAAGACAATATCGTGGTTGGGTCGCTAAATTACTTACATTCTTATCTGTACTACAAATATGTGACTTTAATGTTTGGTAATTATAACAATAACTTATTTTCTTTATTATTATATATTCACGCGTCCTCCTACGAAACGTCCTCAGATTTATTATTGATTTTTTTCTAATCAACAGTTACTTCTATACACCGCAATTATTGTATTTACCTTCTATAGAGGTGAAATTTTATTACACGGGTCAACATTAACTACACGGGCCTTATCTTACCTTAAACTTTTCCTTACCTAAAAGTTAAACCATAACATACTGTCGGTAACTTTATGCCGTTCACGTCGATTCGTTTGACTTATGTTTCCTACAAAAGTCAGTCTTCAATTATTATCTACAATATAAAATATATAGGTACCATCGTGTACAGTGTAGTGTTCTTTAGAAGTCACGATTATTTAATCATTTTCGAAGTAGATGACCGATTGATATATCACCAAGTTCGAAATATATATATCTCTCTCTTTGAATGAATACGTCGCTATCTCATTTTGAAGACAGGTTGGCAGTTCTACGAGTTATGCAGCCAGCCTATCGCCACTTCAGCTTATTGATCTTTACGACTATGGCAGTTAATTTGGGTCTGCTGCGGATGTTTTCATTGCGGATTCTATCAAGCAAAGGTATCGAGCATAGCCTTTTCTACCCGCTGAGTAACTTTGAGATGCATTGTTCTGTTTGCAATGGCCTTATTAGACATTTATATTTTTTCGCACAAAGTAGTGTCATTTCCTATATAAACCTTTTCTTGTTTTATTTCATATCATGTCTTATCTTGTTTCACTTCATTTATTAAAACAGCTTAAGCTCGGCGCTTCAAAAGACACGTTTGTTCTAATGAGATAATTCTTGTGCTACCTGATCTAATTTTATATTTCGTTACGTAACGATCAAGTTACTTGAACATGAAAAATTTTGCAGACAGTTTATGTGCCTCATATATAAAATACTATGTTTCTAAACTTGTGGACCTTGCTTATTTACATAATTTCCTACTTAACGAAGGGTAAAAATTTCATGCATTCACTGCAGGACATTGGCCTTTTCCTTAAGAAGGATTTGCCATAACCGTAAAGTTTGGCGAGGGGATTGGTGATCGCAGTACCAGACACTCTTGTTCCTCACCAGGCTCCTCAATTTTGATCTAGTATTTTTGTAATTCTTATCTCGCCATCTATCAGTATCCATTATCATTATTTGCAAGGCTTTTTAATCAGTCTCCTCTTAGGATACCCGCAGAAAGAGAGTGGACCCGATCACCACTTTTTCTGTAGCTTCCTTACTGCACTTTCAACTTTCAGCTAGAAATAAATTTACTTATTTTATTTTCCTTATAATTATCACTGATAAAAAGTACACACAATTGATTATATACTTTTTATGTAAGTAATAATTTTGACGACTTTGAAATATTTCCAACGTAATTTATTAGGACATTCTAACAAAGAAATAATTATTTCCGTTGAAATTGGTCTCGGTATATATTATCTTCATTTTAATAAGAAATTATCGCTTAGTTAATTAGTTGCTTTGTTTACTTCCTTATGTTTACAACGCTAATTATTTTACCTCATTCCGTGAGGAACGAAAATGAAGGTAACAATGCCTTGAAATATGAGGATATGGAAACCTTTTTGAAGTGGCGACAACTAAGTGGTAAACAAATATTTACATATATAGGGTCAACATCACATACATTGCTCTGATCCCAAAGTAAGTAGCTGAATCACTTGTATTATGGAAACAGAAATAATGAAAGGAGCACAAACACCCAGATCAGACAATAATGTAGGAAAATGTTTTCTACATTGACCGATTGGGAATCGAACCCGGGACCTATCAGGTGGCAATACTATTAAAAGCGGTAAGTCCGCCACTCGTCCGCGAAGGTTGTCATATAGTGGTGTATATAAAAAAGAAGTTGTTTTTAATTATTTGGTTGTATTTTAGAGACAGAGAGGCGACGGAGAGAATATTTATCTATGTAAATTTATATCTATATAAGTTATTATACGTTGGCTTGAACACTAAGACGGTGACAGACTCACCACGTGTCAAGTTGTAATAGTCGTCGATTAATTGTGGGTCGAAGGGACTTAATTATCTAGACCTCTCTCTAACCAACTATTGGGAAGATGAGTGAAGATATTTATGAAGAAAAACAGCTTAGTATTGTCTTTGAAGCATGTATAAAACTACCAAGACCATCTTCAGAAAGCTTTTTACGTAAAGAGGTTTTACCCTCACTCCTTAGACGTCTAGAAGGCAGGATCACTTCCAACTGGGCATCCAATAAGCAGGATGAAGGAAGTTCTTCATGTAAAATAAATTCAGTTCAGTTCATTGCTCAAGCCTACCACACCAATAGCTTCTATTTTTTAACCTGCCACCGTTTCGTAATGAGGTTCTCCTACCGGAGAAGAAACAAGCGAAAGATACAATTTTTGGCACATGACGACTGGTTTGGATGTCGCCATCTTTATGTCCAAGCCAACGATATGAATTCATTGGTACTCATTGGTACGACAAGAAAAAACTCATTGGTACGATCCTGCGACTTGAATTCCGGTGACCCAAACACTCAGTTAGCATGACCAATTATCCTATATTTACTCTAACATAAATATATCGATTGAATGTAGAGGAATCACTATTTTGTAATATATTGTAGACGATATACATTATAAAAAAATATCCAGTTTCTATCGATCCACATCCAAAAGGATGTTAAAATCTCAGGATTTATCTAATCCCGTATTATCCTTCAACTGACTGTAAATCATGGGGAGGTCACGAAACTCCGCGCCTTAAAAAGTAACTTATGTTCTTAAAGATGATTCTGTCGGACTTCCAGCTTTATTTTATTCCGTTATAGTTGTAACTAATTTATTTTTGTTACGTTAACATGTCATGACACTGACAAAAATACTCAAATTTTATCTGACATTGAAAAAAAAAGTCACGATAGCTCTGTGGTTGATTGATCGGAATTCTAAACAAGAGACCCGAATTCGATTCCTTGGTGGAAGGCACCAATGACTTTTTTCCAAACTTATATACGATTTGTATTGTTGGCTTCGACATAGAGACGGCGACAGTTTCTTAAACTGTCACATTGTCCCAAAAATGTCTTCGATAAAAGGATTTAATATAACTTTCGAACCACGAAAGGACTTATTTTTCAATACCTCTTCTCAACTCGGCATTGGGAATGGCGTGAAGATATTTGCAATTGTAATCTTGTTTACTACATTTTGTAAAATAAAGTACACAACTGATTTATGTAAAATAATTCTACTTGTGATTCTTTAGGAGCTAGTGGAAAATGTAAAAATAATCATAAAAATACAACCGAGGTCAACTGTTGCTAACTTTTATGTACACATGACTAGAAGGAATAATATTTCACTAACTTTTTTGTTCTGTTCTTGTTAAAAGCTTTGAGGTTTTCACAAAACTTTTACACAACCAAGAGCTTAATATTTTATATATACATATCTTCCCTGTGAATCGTTTTTAACTTGTCAATGGGCAACTTAGCGGAAGGAAAATTTCTTTTACGATATTCATGGCTGTTCCCTTAGTCGCCTCTAATGTCTGCCTATTTTTACCACAAAACAGTTGTGTATATCCAGAGGTACCAATAGAAAGAATTCATTTAGTGTCTATAGGGTGGATTTATTTAAAAATACATGTATAAAATATATTTATATGGAATGACAAGGGGCTAAAATCCGTTGTTATATGTTGACTAAAAAGCTAAAATAAATAAATAAATATCGTGAGCCAATGAGTATATACCGGGTGTGTGTCACGGTCAGTGTCACGGTCCATACATCTATGGCTGCTTAAAAATTCATAGATTTCTTCATATATGCACGTTTCGGTATCCGAATACTCTTGACTGGATGAATGAATGAATGATAGATTTATTCATTAACACAGACACAAAGGCATAAAATACAAAAATACAGAAATAGTTAAAAAAAGTATTTGTATAAAAAGAAACTAAATAAAAGCATGTCGACTAACAATAACAAATACCCGTGTCGTGCCAAATGAAATGGTACTCAGCATAATGTCGCGATATAAACCGCAACGCTGATTTTCAGCCAGTACCTACCTAATTGCGCGACGTATCCCGTAAAGAAGTGAAGGAACCACAATATTATTAAATTACATTTTTACATTACAAGTTTTAATCAAAGAGACGCTATACAAATTAACAGAGCCTGCAAAGTGTACAATATAAAATACACATATTGATCAATTGATCAAGAGAGTATGGAATTTATATTTGTATATTGTATATTGCAAATTATAAAAGGGAAAAAAATCTTCAACTTATGTTTACTTAACCTAGTTTTTGCAAATCTAACAGATGTTGTCGAAGTAATTTTTTGAACAAAAATTTGCTTTTTGCTTCGCGAATAGGTGGCATTTAGAGGCACTAAACCGAAAACTGCCTCTAAATGCAGCCAGCCCAGACTTACGTTTGGGGTTAGATAACTAGCAACTCCTAATTGTGTAATGGTGCTGAGAGTATCGCCATGTGAGTTTTTTGTGAAGATATTCAGGTTTACCAGTCCGTATGATTCCGAATAGCATAGTGGAGTAAAACAATTTTATGCGATGCTGCATATTAAGCATGTTGCTATTGATCAGGTAAGGTGTAACATGCGAGCGACTTGGAATGCAGAAACAAAATCGAGCACACGCGTTTTGTTATAACAATAGTTCAATTTTGACAAAATTAGTGATTCGCAAAGCCGTATCCGCAGATTAACACTCAAGAACTTTTGCATCCGATAGAGGACCTTAAGCCTATAGAAGCAGGAGCGTACTAATTCCAACACGTGACTCTCAAAGTGTAGGTAGTTGTCCATAAGAAGGCCTAAGTTTCGGGCTTCGTCGACACTCTCTAAGGTCACTCTCACCTTCAATGACAACTTTGGGTTTCATATTCTTAATTTTTTCACACTGTGTACGTGACCCCAGGATCATAAACTTGGATTTTGTTTTGTTTTTGGTTTGGATTGGATTTTGTTTTGAGAAAAAGACTGTTATTTCGAGACCAACCCACGATATGTTCTAAATCGGTGTTTAATAAGCGGAGGGATGCATCTATGTCTTTTCCGTCAACGGAAGTATAAACTTGAACATCATCAGCGTACATATGGTATTTGCTATATTTAATGCATTTTGTGATATCTGCGCAATATATAATAAATAATAATGGTCCAAGTATGGAGCCTTGAGGAACGCCATAGGATACCGAGCACGCTTGAGAAGATTTAAGTAAACCATCATGACCATGCACAACTACTCGCTGCCGTCGACACGAGAGATAGCTGTGGAACCATTTGACAGCTGTTGAACTAAAACCATAATAACATAATAAAGATAGTAGAAGTGGTACACTGATTGAGTCAAATGCTCTAGAGAAATCAAGTAGAGTTAGAATGGCTCCACATCCATTATCCCGCATAGAAAGAATTCCATCGACGACATCAAGCAACGCAGTACATGTACTTCTTCCCCTTCTAAAACCAGATTGACACTCTGGAAGGATATGGTTTTTTCGCAAAACTCAACTGTTTGATTGTAAATAACTTATTCTAATATTTTGGAATGGTAAGGCAGAAGGCTGATTAGTCTCAGATCTTTAAAATCATTCGAATTACTTTTCTTTGGAATTGGTTTGACCAGGGCTGTTCTCCAAAGGGTAGGAAACGTCGATGATGTGATAGATTTATTAATATTAGCTGTAATAGCTGAGAGGAAGCTCGGGAGTGATAGGATAATCATATCTCTGCTCACTTCATCAACACCCTGTGCATTAGATTTTATGGAATGTAAAATAATTTTGGAAACTGTATTTTCATCTACCGGCTTCAATTCGAAAGTGGCTGAACTGTGTCTATGGAATTCGAAAAAGGTGAGATAAGATAGATTTATTGTTTTGCTTTCAGGTAAGGTTAGAAAGTGTGTGTTTATGGCATCTAGATCTTGGAAATGTTCAGGTAATTCAGATATAGGCTTAAAGTTAATATCAGCATGTCTATTTAAATTCTTTCATAATTTTTTGGTTGACTTAAGTTTCGATTTACAAATTGTTCTAAATAGGCTTTTTTTTCCACATGAAGGCTGTTAATAAACATTTTTTTTAGATTTATATACTTACATTTATCTCTTTCTGATTTTGTTTGATGGTACTTTTTATGAGCCTTATTACGTAATTGTCTAATAAAGAGGACATTACTGGTGACCCATGGTTGCTGGTACTCCTTAACTATTGCTACTTCATACGGTGCATACTTATTAAATAAGGACATCAAATAATATAAGTCACGATAGCCGAGTTGTTGGGTGGTCGGAATTTCGAGTCGAGAGACCCGAGTTCGATCCCCAGGTGGCAGTACCAATGAGTTTTTCAAAAACTTATGTACGAATTTCATCGTTGGCTTGGACATAAAGGCGGCGACGGGCTCACCACCTGTCACGTTGTCCCGAAAATATCTTCGGTGGAAGGTGGGTCAAAGGGACTTAATTGTCTAGACTTGACCTCTGTCTACCCCTGTATTGGGAATTGTGTGAAGATATTTTATTTTTTATTTTTTTTACATCAAATAATTGTTAAATTTGTCAACCATTAAATTAACACAAGGCAGAGTTTCCAAGATCCGCCAGGCCATTGACTCAGAGTCAGCGTTGAAACTAGAAATATCGATTTGCTTGAGTGGCCTGTAAACGATGTGTTTGGGTAATAAGCGATCCCTTTTTATCCTTAGTTGTGCTAAAATAGCAGCATGCCCATTTATATTCTGATTTGGAACAATATCATTTAATACACCAGTATCACTACACACAAGATCTATAAGTGTCTGACTATTGCTAGTGAAATGAGTAGGCTCAGTAACGTGGTTAGTGAGGCTGAGTGAACCTAAAAATTGTCGGAGACGCAAGGTCCTACTGTCACATGTATCTAAAATATTGATATTGAAATCTCCCATTAGGATTAAGTTATCGTAATTTGCAAAGGAAGTAACAGTAGGGAGAGCGCATCCAGAAATGTATCTACGTCTACCCATTGCGGCCTATACGCAGTGCCAATCAACACCCTTGTGGACTTGCAGCTTATAAAAAGCCATAATTACTCAACGGCAGCGTTGTGTAAGTGATGAGGACAGATTCAAGCGTAAATATCTTTTTGATATAAAGTCTAACCCCACCGCCCGATTTACGTAAATTATGGCTACGAGGTACATGTCTGAATCGGTATCCTGGTACTTGAGGGGCTTTTGCATTTTCACCCTCTTTAAGCCAGGTTTCGTTAATAGCGAGTATATCAGGTACTTCACATATTATAAGAAAACTAATTTCATCGTGTTTATTTCCCAATGAGCCAGCATTCAATAACCCTACTTTTAATTGCGTACGCTTAACCATGGCGGATCAAAAGAATCTCCGTCATAAACATTGAATGATATAGAGAATAAATACAAAAATTATTTATATCCTTTGAATTTATACAATTCATTTGTATTAAGCTATATATGTACATTACAACGACTAATACATTTAATAACTTAAATTTTAATAATAATATGAATAATGTGCAACGCAAGTATTGGTTATTACAGTTACATGAACAATAATAATAACCCAAATAATATATAAATTCTGAATATAGTATTATATAAAAAAAACTTAAACGAATAGAAAGTAGCCTGTTGAGTAAGCTCCCATTGTGCGACACAAACAGAAGGCCTTATGACAGCAACGGGGAAGACTACTATATCCATAATAATTACAAACTTAACAAACTGCAACGTGATCAAAGGCAAGACATATATAGTGCAACAGAATCTAGTATCAATTAATTCATACAACGTGTTAAAACTTGAGATTTATGACTTATGAGACTTACATTGAAATATTGTACAGATGAGTGTTAAAGTCACGATAGCCGAGTTGTTGGGTGGTCGGAATTTCGAGTCGAGAGACCCGAGTTCGATCCCCAGGAGGCAGTACCAATGAGTTTTTCAAAAACTTATGTACGAATTTCATCATTGGCTTGGACATAAAGGCGGCGACGGGCTCACCACCTGTCACGTTGGCCCGAAAATATCTTCGGTGGAAGGTGGGTCAAAGGGACTTAATTGTCTAGAGTTGACCTCTGTCTACCCCTGTATTGGGAATTGCGTGAAGATATTTTTTTATGAGTGTTTTACAATAAATATATTGAGATGTGACAGCCCATAATTTGAAACAATTTTGAACAAAAACAGAAGACATGATGTTTTATAATAAAGAGGGAAATTTAGCACACATAAAGTAATTAATCTACGTATAGTTATTAAGAACGTTACATAGAACAAACAAACAAAAGTTATTGCTTTCGCATGTAGCAGGAGGCATATGTTAATAATATACAAAAATAAGCTTAAACAAAAAAGTATGGACGTTACAGAGGATACCAAGAAAAAATACAAGCTTTGAGCAAACAAGTAATTAAAAAATATTGACATAAATTCTAAAAATAGTGCATAGCCATGCAACTTTTTAATTACATAAAAACGACAGTATGCATGTATTTTTATAAAAGTTTTTCTTATAATAAATTTACGGATGC
Source organism: Sericinus montela (assembly GCA_029286605.1). NCBI lineage: Eukaryota > Metazoa > Arthropoda > Insecta > Lepidoptera > Papilionidae > Sericinus > Sericinus montela. Next base: position 74,130 of record JAGSMR010000143.1, read on the forward strand.
TGAGAAGTATTAGCTTGAGTAAAAAGGCGTTCTACCTCTAGCAGTGATCGTAGTAGGTATGCCCTAGATGATGCATGTTCATTCTTTTTAGCGTAGATCCGGCCATTTTTAGTCCATACGTACTTCCATTGGCTATCTCTTCCTCATTCACGAGCCCTCCCAAAAATCTGGCGGTTTATCTTGGTTAGCCGCTCATTCATATAAAAGCTTCGTGGTTCGTGTGTTGGAAGACCAAGGTCGTTAGTTAATGAACCACGCCGTGTCCTAGAATTATTCACAAGCTCATCACGCAGTGCCCGGCGGGACAAGCACACAACTATAGGACGGGGTCTACATTCCTCTTCCAAATGACGAGTAGACCGTTTGGGTCCCATACGCTCAGTAGTTACGATGTCCTGCTCACACACTTTAGTACCTAGCTTCACCGAGGCCGCTAAGACAATGTGTGTGAGTGATTTACCGACAAGTTGGGGGATACCCGATATTTCGAGGTCGCTACCATAGGATTCCTGTTCTAAAGAACATGATAAATCATTTAAATCTTTTTGGAGCTGGTTGATTGTGTCTTGCAAGCATGCCGAACATCCCGATGCACAACCGTTCACCTTTGCCAGCTCGGACTTCAATTTTGCGTTGTCTTCTCTCTCTCTCTCTCTTTCTCTGACTCTCCCCTCTTCGAGCGATTTGTAAATGAAAAGCAAAAGTAATAATGTTTAATTATTTTGTCACAAATAATATTAATGGAATATTAAAGTAATTGAAAAATAAAATTCTCCAGTGTCCAAGTGATATATAATTCCTATACATTAATTTGTAACATTGCTTCTCCGTCCTCGTAATATTCCGACATAAATCTTGTATTTTATTTTGCTTTAAATGACACCGGATTACGAAGTAACGAACCCCTATTTATCATTGTTTAATATCGAACTTCGACGACGCTTAAAATAAAAATGTGTGGGTTTAGAAGTCTTAAATTAAATTGAAAGGTTGTCTGCTAAAATAATTTTATTTATAGTTACAGATAATAAACTGGAAAAAAATAAGACTTGTAATTAAATTGGAATTATTATATTGTAAGGCAGAGTTTATTAATTAATAATATCATTACTAGTATTCATGTTAATGGCGTCATCTAAGCTTTTCTTTATAGAAAAGGGAGGCAAACGAGCAGTTGGCTCACGTGATGGTAAGTGATTACCGCCGCCCATGAACACCCGCAATACCAGAGGCATAGCAGATGCGTTGCCGGCCTTAGTGTGCCCCCCCCCCCAGGGGGAAGGGTGGGTGTGTTCCTCTGGTTACCTGCACTCACCAGACGAAACGAAGAAGTTTGTTAGACTTTTACTTCACGCTGGTATTCTGTGAGGTCGTGGTACTTCCCCGGTCGAGCCGGCCCATTCACGCAACAACAAAAGCTGATTCGTGGCTCTACCACTGTTAATGGAATGCTTGTGTCTGAAGTGGTTTACTGAAATCGTCGAATGGCAGTCAACGAACCTGCGACTATATTTCCCAGTCCGCACACTAAAACATTAGGCTTACGACTAAATCAGCTCCTTTATTGTACCCAAAACTGGGATCTAGCCCGTTCCAGTTTATGTTCAAAGAAAATTTTCCGATTATATTTTTTTTTAAATATCTGTGAAAGGATAATTTTAATAAAGTAATAAGAAATTGAAGCAATAAATTGTTAGTTTATGTGAACTTGAAGACGTAGTGTCTTCAAGTAGAGACGTAGTGGCTTCATTTAGTTCCGTCGTAAAACAAGTTCTACGAGTACAAACTTTGTCTTACAACCTTTGGTCACAAATTAATACTTAGTTGCCATTAATTTTACACTTGTATGCCCAGTTTTAGATGTAGATTCCCTAGATACACCGATGCAGGAGGTGAAACAGTGTGAAAATCCGTAATATTGCGTCCTCAAACATAGTTATATCGTGACAATCCGTGAACAATCCAATACAGATAGTAACAGAAACAATACTTACAACTTATGATACAGGGAATAGGCCTCTATAGTTCGGGTGATTTACCGTAATTGTCCCGCACCGCGCATTAGCTTTTATCATTTTATTGGGAATGGATGAGCGGTACTAACTGTTATAGATACTTTTTTTAAAATCAATAAATAAATACATACATAGATAGGGACAACGTGACATATATTAATCTGATCACAAAGTAAGCAGCTTAAGCACTTGTACTATCGAATCAGAAACAACGAAGGTACCACAAACACCCAGAGCTGATCAAATGTAGAAAAAGTGTTTTCTACATACCGGCTACAATCGACCGGAAATCGAACCTGGGATCTCAGATCCGGCGACACCATTAAAACCGGTGTGTACGCCACAGGTCCACGGAGATCGTCAGATTACAAATTAGGACGAAAATATTTGAATAAGGTTATCCTGCCATCCATCAGTTGCCTCGAAGTTATTCGACGAATAAAGGGGTTTTTGAACTTAGATTTACTTCTTTCACCGAAATGGCAACGGAAATAGTATTTCATGGATTAATGTAACATGGCCATGTGATTTTATTCCATTTTTTATAAAATATTAAATTAAAAATAACGTAACGTTAGCCGAGAGGTTGGGAGATCGAAATTCGAGTCAACAGACCCGTTCGCTCCGCAAGTGGTAGGCTTATACTAATGGATTTTCTTGAAAACTTATGTACGATTTATATCGTTGGCTTGGACATAAAGACGGCGATAGTTTCACCACCTCTCACGTTGCCTCAAAAAACGTCTTTTCGTGAAAGTTCGGTTCCAAAGACTTAATTGTCTGTATATATACCTTTATTTGATTTGTTATATTCGAGATGGTTGTCTCGCCATCTGTCGATAGATATTGTTATTATGATTTTCTGTTAGTCGTTTCTTACCACGATGAGAATATTCTTAAGCCGATACCACCATGGCCATGAGATAAAGTTACATATAAATGGAGTTGCTTCATTTATAAAACTTTATTAAGCGAGATGAGTCAACAAATTATTGATTGCTTAGGGTTTGTACTAAGCGTGGTTGTAATATGTTAATAGTAATATAATTTCGAATTTGCACATCCTAAACAAATGAATATTTGATTAAAGCGCTTATGAAGATTATACACGCGGTCGGTGATACGCGTAAGCCCTGAGAGGATGGATAGAGGTACTAACATGTTAATAGGCTGAATAGGAAGGTATCATACACTAATGATTTAATAAATTTCAATTACTATGAAGAATAATGTGTTTGATTTTCTTATATGAATACGTTGGAAACTCATGTCATTACAAATATCTATTGCAGTCTGTGGACATATACATATACACGAAGATGAGAAAATAAGGTTAATTCGGCGAAAAAGGGTAACCCGAAACACTAAGATAAAATGACACGCTGTCTTAATTTACATTAGTATTAGACATTTTACACACTGAAATTCGGTACAAGTTACAATATTTTACCACAATATAGACTATGATTCATTGACAAGGAATATACGACATTATTCACTTTATCAGTACTTGTGATAAACGAAAGATTATTACATTGACAGATCTCATCTATGCTACAAATATGCTACTAAAATTTTACAAAAAGCGTCGACACTCAAGTCGAGATATGAGTTCGAACCCCAGGTGGTAGGCTCGAACTAGTGATGTTTTGGACCGCTGTCTACCCCAGTAATAAGAATAGCGTAAACATGTTTTTTTTTTATTTGTTTGCAAAATTTAAGTATTCCCATCCAGGTAATAGAGTCGTGTGTGTAGACAGTTGAATCATTTCAATTAAAATTGCATGTAAACATTTCAGAAATATCATACGTTTTCTTTTCCAGACAATTAGAAAGTAGTGGCTATATTATATTTACTGACAACCTACGAAAACATCAGTTAACATCTATAAAATCAAATCATTTGTACAAATAACAAACATTTCATTATAATTGGAATATATATATATATATATATATATATATATATATATATATATATATATATATATATATATATATATATATATATATATATATATATATATATATATATATATATATATATATATATATATATATATATATATATATATATATATATATATATATATATATATATATATATATATATATATATATATATATATATATATATATATATATATATATATATATATATATATATATATATATATATATGTAATCCTAAATTATCACCTCTACAGAGAGGTGATAATTTAGGATTGTATAAAAAATAGGGGTTGATCACAGGGTCATCCCCTATTTCTTTATATTGCAAAACAAAGTTTTCTGTTCAGTTATCTATTTTATATATTTAAGTAGATAATTTAAAATAAATGCTAACAAAATAATAAATTATGTTAAACATAAGTTCATTTCAAATATTAATAAAGGCTGAGCTTCAAGCAAATTTTTGTATTCATCAAAAGAAAACAAAATCACTAGCCCGCTTCCGAAAATAAACTTTTACCTCTGCAATTTTGTATGTTGTTACTATTTTTTGACAGTGGTAGAGCCACGCATCAACTTTTGTTTTTGCATGAATGGGCCGGCTCGACCGGGGCTGTACCACGACCTCACAAATACCTAAAAATACCGGCGTAAAGTAAAAGTCTAACAAACTTCTGCGTTTCGTTTGGTGAGTGCAGGTAAGCGGAGGCCCACACACCCTCCTCCCCCAATTATGGGGGAGGGGGGAACTCTAAGGGAGGCAACGCATCTGCTAAGCCTCTGGTATTGCGGGTGTTCATGGGCGGCGGTAATCACTTACCATCACGTGAGCCACAAGCTCGTTTGCCTCCCTTTTCCTATAAAAAAAAGAAGTTTTAGACAAAGCTATAGGATGATCCAGATTAATTTCCCATTTATTGTGATAGCATACGAAATTTTTCAATAGCCTTGTCTGGTTTTTAAAAATAATCTATGTTCTGTAAGCCACACAAGTTTTAATGGGTTTTCCATGCCATTGATTTTACAAATATTATCATTGTATATATCGCTAACGATATATTATTGTTTTTTTCTCAAGCTTTTATTAGTTGAGCATAAGCTCAAGCTAGAAAAAACTATCATTAGTTTATCTTTTTTATAACAATGTTATAAGAATTTCATTGTTTAAATTGTTATAAGTAATACTTTTTATTAATATTAGCCTGGGAGAATACACTGGTAATACAGGTTTTTATCTTGTACGGAAGTCAGGAACGTCGTACAGATTTGTGAAAGATATCTTATGACAATTAAAATTATTATTAATATTAAAAAAGTCCAGATAGCCGAGTGGTTGGGTGGTCGGGATTTAAAGTCAAGAGACCCGAGTTCGATCCTCAGGCTCTAACCAATGAGTTTTCAAAAGTTATGTACGAATTATATCGTTGGCTTGGATATAAAGACGGCGACGGGCTCACCACCGGTCACGTTGTTCCGAAAACATCTTCGGTGGAAGGTGTGTGGAAGGGATTTAATTGTCGAGACTAGACCTCTGCCCACCCCTGTATTGGGAATTGCGTGAAGATATTTTTTTAATATAAAAAAATTCAACATACGCGATGATACTTTACTATACTTTATAAAAGTGACAAATTAAATACAAACTTTGTGACATATTCAATAAGGAAAAAGAAACAGTATACTTGATCGGAGCCGTCACACAAGTAAACGTCTTGTGTTTGCGTTTTCTTACATCCATAGTAGTTGAAATAAGTAACTGCAAGACATACAAATAGGTTAAGAAACATAATGTAAAAAGAAAAAAAAAAAACGTCTATTAATAACACATAGATAAAAATTTGATGACGGAGAATCTTCGATGACGGAGAAAATAGAGGTCAGGTTAATGGAAATCACAACTCGCATAGCTTGAGCAAATCAAACCTTTGCTTACTTTCCTGAAATTATAAGTTTTTTCTACTATTTTTATTTGTTAATAATAAATATAAGAGGGATTCCTTTTCGAACAATGAAAGTTAATGTTGACTTTCTTTGTTATAAAAGGAATCCTTCTTACAATACCTATAACAAAATGAATTTAATTCACCGCCTTTCATTTGTCTTAAAATAAACAAATATCTTTACGCCATGCCCAATACAGGGATAGACAGAGTATAGACAATTAAGTATATCAGTTTTGAAAAAACTAATTGATACGGGCTTTGGGGATCGAACTCCGGTCTCTTGAGACGAATTTTAAACACCCAACCACTCGGATATGTGACTACTTATATTTGTATTCATATTGAAAATTCTTCATAATTATATGGGATAAGGTAATGTTAAAATTATTGGTAAAAATTGAGGATTAAAAAAGTGATTAAAATGCAATAGAGTCTGGCGCGTTCATTTTCGAGCACGGCCTCCGGAGAGTACCTATAGTAAAGCATTTTCCGTTCGACGAGACCGTATTTAAGGGCGAGCTCCTGATGTAAAATCCTAGCTACTGGGTTGTGTTTATGCAGATACTCAGAGTTAAAAAGCATGGAACAACCGGAGATGACATGCCGAAGCGACTCCCCAGGATGGCGACAAGCTCGGCAGATGTCGACGGTGCCATCCCTTAGGGTGTATCTCCGATAGTTGTTCGTCTTAATAACCTGATCCTGTATCGCACAGACAAAACCCTCGGTTTCCCCAAATAGGTCACCGAAACGTAACCAGTTAAGGGAGGCGACAATATCTACGAACGGCTCATGTCGAGCCTTGTAGAACCTCCCATGGAAACGCTCTGTACTCCCGGGTCCTACCATTGCTCATCGGCCAAGGATAGAGGGGTAAGTCCTTTGTCTTTCATAACGACGTCTGCTTAGAACGAATCATCCGATTTCGCCAGAAAGTAATTACGGAGGCTGCATACCTCGCGATTATGCATGGTGAGGGCACTTCAAAGAGCCCCGCCCTCCATGCTTTCGTGGTAGGTACAGCCTCATCACTGACGACCTCGGATGACGCATCCCGTGAGATGTCAAAGTGGTTCGGATTTTCTGTCCAGGGCGTTAAGGTCAGTTTGAGTCCATCTGAGTATGCTGAAGGTAATGAGAACTGGCATGACCCAGCCGTTAAATGCGCGCGCCCTGTTCACGCCCAACAAATGGCTGTTTAGCACTTTTGTCAGTCGTGCAAAGAACACTTCGCCAACCGACTGTTTCATGCCAGCCTCATCGACACCCAAGTTTTGTGACATACCCAGGTATCGGTATGTGTCAGACTCGGAAAGGGTTCGTATGTTGACGGGCACAGGCAAGTCTATGCTCTCGTTGTTAATGACCTTGCCCCTTTCGACATGGAGGACCGCACATTTGTCCGTCCCGAGCTCCATCCAGTATCGATATCGACCTCTCTACGACATTTATGGGCATATAAGTCAAATAACTGTTATCTCAAGCGGTTGCTGCAAAACACATTTAGTTCTAACGGTAGTCCCTTTTGTTAATATGTAAAAATTACCGTGTCGCATCGACATAAGTACCTTTTTCACCAACGTTAACAAGAAAAGAGGTTGGTAACTCTTTTCTTGTTAACGTTGGTGAAAAAGGCAATAGCCTCTAAATTTTCATAGGCTATCTGATGGCGAGATAGTCACAAAAATACCAGATCACATTTCTGCAGACTGGTGACGGGTAGTGGCGTCTAAAGTGTAAGGTCTCTGTTATTACGATCGCCAATTATTTTATATTTTATTTGATGTCATATTTTTAATATTTCTAAATTTGGATTTTATTTCGGTTTTAAAAACAAGGAAATACTCGTCAAATTTTCTTCGTAATGACAATTTTATTTTCGTAATTAAAAGAAAGAATTTATCAAAGAGAGACAATTCTCAAAAATTCTATCCTGTGTTAGCTCTCTAATAATTTCATGTTACCTTCACTTTGACACAGATTGTGAAAACGTAATTCGTTGTTGTTGTCATGGAACGTCAGTTTTAATTTCAGTTACGCAATAAACAACTATTACGTAACTGAAATTAAAACTGACGTACCATGAAACCGTTCTGTTACTCCGCATTCTAATTTTTGGAACATATCCAACACCAGCAAATGCAATTTCAATTTAACACCAGCATCCCAAGAAATTGATCCATTCATCTTGAAAATTGGATGCGTCGAGCATTCTAGAGTGCATACGGGCATAAATTTTAACCGCGCCAAATATACATGTGAGCTTTATACGTCTGTATTGTTGAATTTGAAATATTATTTACATAAAAATATGCCTGATAAAACACTAACAGATGCAAAATTATATTCGCAATTTCCCATACTGGGTTAGGCAGAGGTCAAGACTTTAAAGTACTTTTCCACTAAACATTTTTTGAACCAACGTGACAGGTGGTAAGCCTATCTCCGTCTTTAAGTTTAAGCTATCGGCACCGTATACTTACATAGACACACATTTATATTAATAAATATTTATATATACCTACAGATGAGCATGACTCGAGTACAAACAATCATATTAATCTCCCAAATGTTTGCCTTTAGAGGAATTTGAACACGCAACCCTATGCTTCGAAGCCGGATCACTACTAATTAGGCTATCGGAGATAAAAATTACTACTTTTTTGGATAACGTGATGGGTGGTGAGCCCGTCGTCGTCTTTATGTCCAAGCCAACGATATAAATCGTACATAAGTTTTGTAAAACCCTTTAGTACGAGCCTTGGGGATCGAACTCGGGTCTCTTGACTCATATTCCGATCACCCAAACAGTCGGCTATCGGGACTTACTAAGGAAAAAGCCTTATAATTAAAAATGGCAACGGCAATTTATTATACAAACTAAGTAGTATATGTTCATACATACTCGTTCATGCAAAACGACCTATTAAATTCCCCTGCAGGACATAGGCCTCTCAAGCAGTGGATTGGCGATCGCAGTAGCGGACCACTCGTACCTTAAACGCTGCCCATCTTCCTGATGATTATCCTGTCTTCTATCGGCTGCCGTAATCATATTCTAGGTTGTTTCCCTTGGTCGCCTCTTTAGACACCTATGAAAAGAAAGGGAGTAGCAATATTCTTACACCGCTACCACACGGTGAAATTTTTCATAAGTTAGTAAAATTGCACCTTGCACCAGTCGTCATACCAAAACAGTATCATAACATTTTACTTGGCCTCATGAAGAATGTACCACCCTCCCTCTCTACTTTCAACATCAGTTTACATACGGCAACACCGATAAATGGGTATACCAACATTTTAATCACTGCACTCCGTTGTATACTATCATGTTTAAAAAAAAAACAAATATTCGATTTCGACATTCTCAATACAGGGGTAGACAGAGGACTAGACAATTCCTTTCGACCCAACTTCTACCGAAGATTTTTGGACAATGTGACAGGCGGTGAACCCTCGCCGTTTTTATGTCCAGGCTAACGGTCTAAATCCAATGGTACGAGTCTGCCACCAGGTGATCGAACTGGGGTCTCTTGCCTCGAATTCCGATCACCCAAACAGTCGGCTATCGGGACTTACTAAGGAAAAAGCCTTATAATTAAAAATGGCAACGGCAATTTATTATACAAACTAAGTAGTATATGTTCATACATACTCGTTCATGCAAAACGACCTATTAAATTCCCCTGCAGGACATAGGCCTCTCAAGCAGTGGATTGGCGATCGCAGTAGCGGACCACTCGTACCTTAAACGCTGCCCATCTTCCTGATGATTATCCTGTCTTCTATCGGCTGCCGTAATCATATTCTAGGTTGTTTCCCTTAGTCGCCTCTTTAGACACCTATGAAAAGAAAGGGTAGCAATATTCTTACACCGCTACCACACGGTGAAATTTTCATAAGTTAGTAAAATTGCACCTTGCACCAGTCCTCATACCAAAACAGTATCATAACATTTTACTTGGCCTCATGAAGAATGTACCACCCTCCCTCTCTACTTTCAACATCAGTTTACATACGGCAACACCGATAAATGGGTATACCAACATTTTAATCACAGCACTCCGTTGTATACTATCATGTTTAAAAAAAAAACAAATATTCGATTTCGACATTCTCAATACAGGGGTAGACAGAGGACTAGACAATTCCTTTCGACCCAACTTCTACCGAAGATATTTTTTTTGGACAATGTGACAGGCGGTGAACCCTCGCCGTTTTTATGTCCAGGCTAACGGTCTAAATCCAATGGTACGAGTCTGCCACCAGGTGATCGAACTGGGGTCTCTTGCCTCGAATTCCGATCACCCAAACAGTCGGCTATCGGGACTTACTAAGGAAAAAGCCTTATAATTAAAAATGGCAACGGCAATTTATTATACAAACTAAGTAGTATATGTTCATACATACTCGTTCATGCAAAACGACCTATTAAATTCCCCTGCAGGACATAGGCCTCTCAAGCAGTGGATTGGCGATCGCAGTAGCGGACCACTCGTACCTTAAACGCTGCCCATCTTCCTGATGATTATCCTGTCTTCTATCGGCTGTCGTAATCATATTCTAGGTTGTTTCCCTTAGTCGCCTCTTTAGACACCTCGTTAATATAATAGCGTAGAATGATTTAAAACGGCTATCTACTTGGAATTCATAAGATAACGATGTCGACAAGTGATACTGTTATGAATTAATGAATTTGAAAAGTTATATATGTAATACTTAATATTTTTTACAATTTTTAATTGTAAGTTTTAATTATAATTATCAATTAGAAGTATAAAGGATATCACGGCGATGGCCTTACAACCCAACAAGTTGGACAAAATATGCTTAGGCTTTACTTTTTGGGGTAGGCTAAAGGCTTTATTCTACACCAGGATAAGAAATTGCATGAAGGTAAATAAAAAAATAAATAAAAATAACTTCATTGTTATAAGTAGTAGACTGCAAAATACCAAATTATATTTTCTAAAGTGTTTGAATTTTTGATTTAAAAGTAAAACTTTTCTTTTACTTAATAACGTCGAGGTTAATTTAAAATCCAAAACGTATGGTCTATTCACCATACAATCATAAATTTATATGTAATACAATATATTTAGTTATGTTTAACATAATCGTTACTTATTTACCGTTCAGTAAATAAGTAACGTTTATATTCATATTTAGTTTATTTTGTCCTCCCACTAATCACTAGATAAATTTTCCTTGATCTAAGATTGTCTGGAAGAGATCGCTCTTTAGCGATAAGAGCGCCTCATTGTGCTTATATTTTTAAACTTTTATTTTAAGTCTGTAATAAATTATTTCTCGTTTATAACAAAGTGTATACATATATACAATGTCTCGTCAAAATCAACAGAACAAATGCGTCTCCAAATTATTAATATAAATAAATGGGTTTAAGGTATTCGAAAGTTTTACAAGGCTCGTACCAATGGGTTTTTTCTAAACCTATGTACGATTCATATCGTTGGCTTGGACATAAATTCGGCGACGGGCTTACCACCTGTCACGTTGTCCCAAAATATCTTCGGTAAAAGCTGGGTCGAAGGAACTTAAATGTCTAGACTAGACCTCTGTCTACCCCTGCATTGGGAATTGCGTGAAGATATTTAAGTATTTATAATTGCCGAGCTGTTTTATATGTTATATGCTATGGTGCATGTCATCCCAAAAAGACTGCGATGAAAGGTACGCCAAAATAATTTAATTATCTAGACCTCTGTCTTCCCCTGGATTGGGAATGGCGTAAGGATATTTACTATTATTTTATTTATATTTAAGTCACGCTGACGACCGGCCACCTAACCACTCGGGTTGGATGGTCGGAATTCGAATACTTTATACTTGTATTGAATTTTAAGGCGATTAAATAAGGCATACTTTTTAAACGATATTTGATATTGTAGAAAACCATCGCGCGAAAATGTTCACGACGCAGATTCTTACACGTAAATTGTAAACTTCATAACTCAAGAACAGTACTTGATAGTGCAATAAGGTTTTCTTCAAATAGTTTTATATAAATCTACATATTTCCGTGACTCGGTCGAGAGTTTCTGTCAATAAGAGAAACTTTGCACTGCAGAAGCAAACGAAAGTCAAACAACCGTAAACATTATTCGCAAAATTGCGCTTTTTCTAAGCCGCATATAAAACAAAATTGTTTTTTAAACGCGCAATTTCCGTTGCAATTTTAAAACAAAAGATTTAAATGATTACTGACTTCACTTAAACTGGGTTATAAACCTTTTTATAAAAGAAACCGCGATCCCAGCATTGTTATAATGCCCCAGTCAACTTTTCTGCTGTATGCTTGAATCTGAAAATTCTTCATATTATTCTTCATAGATGTCTTAATATTTTCTCGATTAACTTACATATATATGTATATTAACAATTGTTTTACCACAGAATGCTTTAAGCGTTTTGACCGCCTTTTGTTTCATAACTTTGGTGTAAGATACAATAAATATTAAACAAATAACTAAAATATATGTAAAATTATGTGATAGAAAGTGCGAAAGTGTGTATCGTAGGAAGTTCGATCTTTGTCAATCAACCAAAAACGGCCTGTTGGCACATATACTCGTATGTAGATATAATGTAAATAAATAATTCAAAGTTTCAAATGCAGAAATGGTTAGTACCTGGAAACAAATAAGCCGTAGGTAAAGCCGAGCATTGAAGCTAGCTCTATAACATAAATACTAGCTTTTGCCCAAAGAATTCGCCCGTGACTATGTCCGTTTATTGAAAAAAAAATATTTTATTGAAGTGAAACCTCTTTAGAATCGTTGTGATTTGAAACCGGATGCAACGGAAAAAGCGACTGGTAAGAGACACAAATACAAAAATGTGTACGATGACGCAGTAAAAGTATGAGACAGAAATATACATACTATTTTATAAATAAACTTTGTAATTATTCTACTCTTGTTATAATTTTTTTTTTGTCTTTATTTCTTTATCTTAATCATACAAACATAGGCTAGTGTTTGGAGACTCCTTTTAGGCAAAGCATTACCTAAAAGTAGGAGACTCCGCTCTTCCATAAAATAAACATTATTATATGATTAAACAAAGAAAAACAAAATTTATTTCAAGGTGTAAGTACAACTTATAGCTAAATTTGTCTTATATAATTAAATTTATATTTTAATTAAAATTAGTCTTAAGTCTTATTTATTTTCTGTGTACTCGTTCTTACGTATGAATTCTTGTGTCATGTGTGTATGTTTGTGTGTGTGTGTGTGTGTGTGTGTGTGTGTGTGTGTGCGCGTGTGTGCATGTGTGTGTGCGTGTGTGAGTGTGTGTATGTATGTATGTGCCTTCCGCCATTTATAAAGTTAATAATTAAAATATAATTACATCTTTACTATTTATCCATTCAACTGTTGGACTCATTTCACAAAAACTCTCAAAAAGTCTTATACAACAGAGACTCGGTCTCATTGTAACTTTTGTCTTTTAGCCAGGTAAGCAATGTTTGTTTACATTTGAAGTAATTGAGAGAGTGAATATTAATTTGTGAATTTATTTTATTATATAGGGAGCCAGACTGTTTCATACACTGTCTACTTGCATAAGTAGACCTTATTTGTACTACCGGTACTACAGAGCCTTTTCCTCGCTTATTTATTACGCTAGGGTCATACCTAAGAAGTTTATGTATTTTTAGCACTGATAATTTAAGTTAAATTAAGTTTAAATTATATGTATTCATCTTATTCTTTTGTTGATAATTTTTTTTTATTAAAAAGTATCCTATACAGAGGTAGACAGAAGTCTAGTCTAGACAATTAAGTCCCTTCGACCCACCTTCCACCTAAGATATTTTCGGGACAAGGTGACTAGTAGTGAGCCCGTCACCGTCTTTATGCCCAAGCCAAGATATAAATTATAAATAAGTTTTTGAAAAACCCATTGGTACGCCTGCCACATGGGGATCGAACTGGGGGTTCCTCGACTCGAAATTCCGACCACCCAACCACACGAAACTTTTATATTTTATTTTTATTCAAGTCTTATCAATACCACATATCATCAGAAACGATTTAGCAGCTTAACAGTGTAATACCCAGACAGACAGAGATACATTCAGATTACATTCTATATAGACTAACATTATAATAGACGTGGACGAGTGGGATATACGCCGTTTTACATATGTATGTTATGTATATAGTATTGAGGAGTATAGTGTAAAAATAACATCATAAGAAAATTAAAAATATCTAAAAGAAACCTTTCCCTTGTACACATAAATGTCGCGTAATGGACGCTGTGAACTTAATTGCTTGTAATGACGCAGAAGCTACAGCGTTAATGAAATAAAAGGAGACGGGCCTTATTACATTATTAATAGTCTTTTCAAAGACCTCGTTAATATAATAGCGTAGAATGACTTAAAACGGCTATCTACTTGGAATTCATAACATAACGATGTCGACAAGTGATACTGTTATGAATTAATGAATTTGAAAAGTTCTATGTATTTCTTGATATTTAATACAATTTTTATTGTAATTTTTAATTATAATAATCAATAAGTATTAAGATAGGTAGATAGGATATCACGGCGATGGCATCACAATCTGTCATGTTGTACAAAATATACTTCGGTGAAAGGCTTCAGCCTACCCCAGAAAAGAAAACTGCGTGAAGATAAACAAAAAATATAAAAAGAGTTTGATAATTATAACTAACAGTCTGCAAAAATTTATTTATTTTTCTAAAGTAAGAATCTATTATTTTATTTATCTTCAAGCACAATCCCTGACGGGGTAGCCAGAGAGAACAGATCGCCAAGTGTCACGATCCCTACATACTTCTTTCGCTTCTTTCAGATTCATCATCTTCTTCATACATGCACGTCTAGGTATCCGAGTACTCTTGACCCTCCCCTCTTCGAGCAATTTGCTCACATGGTCTTCGAAAGTTAGTCTCGGTCTACCTCGACACCTTTTAATATTAACTTTCGCGCTATATATTTTCTTCACCATTCGGTCTTCACTCATTCGCTCAACGTGCCCAAACCATCGAAGCACGCTCTTATCCATTTTGAGACAAGGTCATCTTTGAAACCTGCCATATTGCGAATCTCTTCGTTTCGCTTTCGGTCAGCCATGGTAAGGCCGCACATTTTACGAAGAGATCGCATCTCCACTGCATTCAACCTGCTTTTATGCTTCTTCTGGTTTACCCAGGTTTCGCTGCCATATAACAAAGTCGGTACCAACACTGCGTTATATATTGCTAGGCGTGCACTTTTCACAACGCCTTGCCTTTTGATTAACGCAGTCAGGGCACCATTGACTTTTTGTTCCCTGCAGCGACACGCCTGTCCACATCTAAATCACATCTTCCATCGGCTAAACGCACTCCCCAAGTATACAATTTCATTCACCTGTTCTAGACATTCTGGTTTACCCAGGTTTCGCTGCCATATAACAAAGTCGGTACCAACACTGCGTTATATATTGCTAGGCGTGCACTTTTCACAACGCCTTGCCTTTTGATTAACGCAGTCAGGGCACCATTGACTTTTTGTTCCCTGCAGCGACACGCCTGTCCACATCTAAATCACATCTTCCATCGGCTAAACGCACTCCCCAAGTATACAATTTCATTCACCTGTTCTAGACATATATATATATATATATATATATATATATATATATATATATATATATATATATATATATATATATATATATATATATATATATATATATATATATATATATATATATATATATATATATATATATATATATATATATATATATATATATATATATATATATATATATATATATATATATATATATATATATATATATATATATATATATATATATATATATATATATATATATATATATATATATATATATATATATATATATATATATATATATATATATATATATATATATATATATATATATATATATATATATATATATATATATATATATATATATATATATATATATATATATATATATATATATATATATATATATATATATATATATATATATATATATATATATATATATATATATATATATATATATATATATATATATATATATATATATATATATATATATATATATATATATATATATATATATATATATATATATATATATATATATATATATATATATATATATATATATATATATATATATATATATATATATATATATATATATATATATATATATATATATATATATATATATATATATATATATATATATATATATATATATATATATATATATATATATATATATATATATATATATATATATATATATATATATATATATATATATATATATATATATATATATATATATATATATATATATATATATATATATATATATATATATATATATATATATATATATATATATATATATATATATATATATATATATATATATATATATATATATATATATATATATATATATATATATATATATATATATATATATATATATATATATATATATATATATATATATATATATATATATATATATATATATATATATATATATATATATATATATATATATATATATATATATATATATATATATATATATATATATATATATATATATATATATATATATATATATATATATATATATATATATATATATATATATATATATATATATATATAGCCCCAGCGATAGCTTAGGTGGGATAGCTTAGGATAGGTTAGGTGTCGTAAAAGGCAACTAAAAGCCAAAACGCCGTCTAAAAGGCTTGACAATATCAATGGCTGGCTGCCAGATGGCGGGATAATCAACTTAAAAATATCTCAGACCAAAATAAGTACATCAGTGATGGGCAGCAGGGTTCAAGGTACAAGGTGTATGGTACTGCGATCGTCAATCCGCTTGCCGAACTTGGTGATTATTTACGATATTCCCACGGGAGAGGGATATCTAAGTCTAGCAATGAAATAGCCTGTTATGTATAAATAAATTTAGTAAAATGTTCTAAATCCGGCCCCATTTCTTATAATACGGAATTGCAAAGTTCTTTAGGTCAAATGTGGACGTGAAAAAGTTTTTTAAAGATTTAAAAAGTTAATAATAAATTTCTCGGAGAGTGAAATTTCGTCGTCAAAATATTACCCTTACGTATTTTAGAAGAAAATTCAATTTTAACAGCTATTATGGAATCTTCTATAACGGAGCTCACTTGAGCATGTAATGAGGTTATAAATCAATTCGTGCGATACTGAAGTAAGCAGTTTTTATAACATGATACATAAAAAACAGCTCTTTCGATTTCAGCAAGTTTTATTATCTCGCTTACAATAACAAGTTTGAAATTTCACCAACTCTGTTTTCCTATTTCTCTCAGGAATTGCATTAACTATTGAATTTTGAATTATATTAAACTGAAATATTCATTCTGACTGTTTCTGCGGCACGGATATCCGGATATCTGAAATCTTGTACAATTACATAATGTTGATCAGCTCAATGACGAATTACATCAAAAGCATAATAATAGGGGGTCATTGTAGAAGCGTGCTCGTCGCGACCCCTGCCAGCCCTTTTCAGTGCTGCAATTCTACACAGCTGCGCACCCATGCCAACGAGGGTTAGGGCGTCCCCCCAAGGCGACGCACACCAGTTCGTCCCCGTTGGTGTGAAATGCAGCGCGCAAAGCGGCGATGGGGACCGCCACCCGTCACGCACAGCCCGACACGGCGGAAGGTGGAGGACGGGTAGAGTTGGCACGTGGAATGTTAGAGGAGGCATGAGAGATAAGACGAATGAGTTGATTGAAATAATGAAAGAAAGAGAATTAGATGTCGTGTGTTTGTCGGAGACCAAGCGGAAGGGCAGGTGTTTAAAGAGCCTTCGCGGGCGTTACCATGGTCCGGAGTCCCGAGAGCGAGAGCGCCCGCTAGGGAGTGGGGTGCTGCTGTCGTCTCGGTTGGTCGATGTTATGACTGAATATAAGGTTGTGAACTCGAGACTTCTCTGGGTTCGCTTTAAATTGGGACTGACGAAGTTATTCCTTTTGGCTGTTTATGCGCCGGTGGCTTCGTCGTCAGAGCTGAGCTGGAGGAGTTTTGGGAGTATGTAAGAGAAGTTCTAGACTTGGTTAGAGGAAACGAAAGAATTGTTGTATGTGGTGATTTGAATGGATGGGTTGGTACCGCTCGGCCAGGGTACGAGTCGGTGCTTGGAATGTTTGGCGATAAAAGGGTTAACGATGCTGGCAAGCTTATACTGGCTGTATGCAAGAAAAAGGGTCTTCTTGTGACAAACACTATGTTTAGTCACAAGAAAATCCATATGTATACTAGAACAAGAGAGAATGAGAGAAGTATGATCGATTTATTCCTGGTGGATGACCGACTGCGAAAAACAGGTGATGGATACGCGGGTGTTCCGAGGTGCTGACCTGGGAACGGATCACTACCTAGTGATTACTAGATTTAGGGTCTGTTCGCGGGTTGGCGCCACCGGACAACGATACCAGAACCACAGTCGGTCGGTAGCATCCGAAGCTGGAAGCTTCAGGAAGCGGACACTAGGAATAAATATCAACAAGGAGTAGCCGAAAAGCTGGACAGCATTGGTGTTAGGAAAGAATGTGTGGAAGATATGGCAGAGCCTTAGAGATGGAATGGTTAGTGCAGCGGAAGACGTGTGGAAATGTGAAAAGAGGTAGTAGTAAAAGGGTGATGCATGGTGGAATGACGAAGTGAAAGAAGCTGTAAATAAGAAGAAGAAAGCATGTTTAGACTACTTGGCCTCTAGTAATGATAAGGATATGAGAGAGAAGAAGTTCACACGAAAGCATTGATTGAGGAAGTGCGTGAAAGGAGTAGAATGGAAGCGGATTGAGGTTGTCGCACAACTTCAAGGAGAACTCCAAACTCTTCAGGAAAGAGGTTGGAAGGACCCGGAGTGGTGCGACAGCCTTAAGAATGAATAAAGTGCTTTTGGGAACCAATGACGGCCGCTGAGAAAATCGGACGTCATGCAGCGATGGAGCGAATTTTATAGAGATGTATGCGTGTGATGATCTTAGTGAGGGATCCAAGACGCCGTGACTGGTACGCCAGACTCGGACCTCGATGACACTGAGGTCATCAGTATGAAAGAGATTGAATGTGCGATTAGAAGTTTGAAATGTGGTAAGGCTGCGGGACTAGACAGAGTTACCGCTGAAATGGCTGGCATGGTGGGCCACGCGTCTGGGACAGCTTTCATCTGCTGTGCAATTTGTGCTGGCGAACGGGGCCCGGATGATTGGCGATCCGCGGTCATTGTGCCTTTATATAAAGGTAAAGGTTCACATTATGACTGCGGGTGCTATCGGGCGACTGCTTGACCAGTTTAGCAAGTAAAGTTACTCGAAGGTTTTGACACGTAGGATGCAAGAGAAA
The DNA here is from genome assembly GCA_029286605.1 of Sericinus montela. Classification (NCBI taxonomy): domain Eukaryota; kingdom Metazoa; phylum Arthropoda; class Insecta; order Lepidoptera; family Papilionidae; genus Sericinus; species Sericinus montela. The sequence goes on from JAGSMR010000143.1 coordinate 93,506, forward strand.
TCGGAAAGATTTCTATGGAGTACAATGCGGATTTAGACCTGGAAGAGGATGCACGGATCAAATGTTTTCTCTCCGCATGATCACGGAGAAGCTTCTGGCTGCTAACCAGAAGATTTTCTGTGCTTTTGTGGATCTTGAGAAAGCATTTGATAAGGTTGTAAGGCGAAGAAACAAACTGTTGCCGGGGTATGGTGTGGATGGTCGATTGCTAAGGGCTGTGCAGTCACTTTACTGTGACTGTAAAGCCTGTGCGGGTAGGGCATGACCTGTCACCCATGTTTAGCGTCAAACGGGCGTAAAACAGGGTTGTGGCTGGCGTCTTCTGGCTATTCATACTGTATCTCGACAGCTGTTTACAGAAGCTGAAAGATAGCTGTTTGGGTGTGAAATTGGGTGACATAAAAGTAAATTGTCTGCTTTATGCTGATGATGCAGTGCTTATAGCACCATCAGAGGCAGAACTGCAGGCATTAGTCACGTGTATGAAAGAAGAATGTGAAATTAATGGTCTCCGTTTGAATGCTAATAAAACTAAGGTTCTGGTATTTGAAAGGGACGAAGAAAGAACGAAGTGCGAAATTTGGGTAAATCAGGAATGTCTAGAACAGGTGAATGAAATTGTATACTTGGGGAGTGTTTAGCTGGGATGAAAGATGTGATTTAGATGTGGACGGGCGTGTCGCGCTGCTCAGAACAAAGTCAATGGTGCCCTGACTGCGTTAATCAAAAGGCAAGGCGTTGTGAAAAGTGCACGCCTTGCAATACATAACGCAGTGTTGGTACCGACTTTGTTATATGGCAGCGAAACCTGGGTATGCCAGAAGAAGCATAAAAGCAGGTTGAATGCAGTGGAGATGCAATCTCTTCGTAAAATGTGCGGCCTTACCATGGCCGACCGAAAGCGAAACGAAGAGATTCGCAATATGGCAGGTTTGAAAGATGACCTTGTCTCAAAAATGGATAAGGGCGTGCTTCGATGGTTTGGGCACGTTGAGCGAATGAGTGAAGACCGAATGGTGAAGAAAATATATAGCGCGAAAGTTAATATTAAAAGGTGTCGAGGTAGACCGAGATTAACTTTCGAAGACCATGTGAGCAAATTGCTCGAAGAGAGGAGGGTCAAGAGTACTCGGATACCTAGACGTGCATGTATGAAGAAGATGATGAATCTGAAAGAAGGAAAGAAGAAGGTAGGATCGTGACACTTGGCGATATGTTGTATATAAAATTTCCAGGACACGAAGTCAGTGAATCGCGTTGAAGTAGTACTGAACCTTCTTCGGATCTAATCTATGTTTCTCTCTTACTCTTTTTCCCTTACTCTCTCCTCCTTATCACTTCTATCTTTATCACATCTATCCTTATCTCCTTTTATCACTCTCTCTCCCCATCATGGACAATTCTCATTTAAAATCATCTTTAGGAATAAAACGACCCCCGGTCTCATCCAGAAATATTTCGTTCAAAGTTCGTTGTTTACGATTTTATAACACAAGCTACTTACTTTGGGATCAGAGAAATGTATGTGACCACATATTTTTAAATAAATATCTTTACTCAATTCACAATACAGGGGTAGATCCACCTTCCACCGAAAATATTTTCGAGACAACGTGACAGGTGATGAGCCCGTCACCGTCTTTATGTTCAAACCAACGATTTGATTCGTATATACTCGTAGGTTTTTGAAAAGCCCATTTGTACGAGCCTCGAACATAAGTCTCTTGACTCGAAATTCCGACCACCCAACCAATCAGCTATCGTAACTTTTTTATTTTTACAAAAGTAAAAACAATAAAGATGCAGGTCTATCTGCATTTATGAATGTACTTGATGCTAAGGAGGTGATAGGCTCACCACTTGACACGTTGTCTCAAATAAACTGAATTGTCAAAGAGGGAGGTCAAGAATACTCGGATACCTAGACGTGCATGTATGAAGAAGATGTTGAATCTGAAAGAAGCGAAAGAGGTATGTAGGGATCGTGACACTTGGCGATCTGTTCTCTCTGGCTACCCCGTCAGGGATTGAGCGTGAAGATAAGTATAAGTATATAAGTACTGTCTATTCTAATTCATGGTAAAAACGCGTGAAAGATTACATTCAAATTGCATATAAATCTCACTTATTACTATAGTTAAGTTGCTGTCTTAGTACGAATACAAATGCAAGCTTATGGTAATTCAGATGACTGAAAGTCCTTGAATGAATAAAATATAAACTGTTTTGCAAGTCTCGTGGAAGAATTCTGAAATGCGAGAAATAAAATACTGAAACTTTGTTTACCGCTGTTCCCTCTGTGTTAGTTAAAGTGGGTTCCATTTTATTTTTAAACTAACACATTTTTTCAATTTAATAGAATAAAAAAATTGTATATTATTAATAATTATCTGTATTATACCGACGAACTCCGTGAACGAGTGGCGTACGCACCGGTTTTCATGGTGACGCCATCAGAGAGGTCCCGGGTTCGATTCCCGTTTGGGTCAATGTAGAAAACACTTTTAATTAATTTTCTTCGGTCTCTGTGTTAGTGATACATGGTGGATCAAACTTTGGTCTCTTGACTCGTATTCCGATCACTGGGCTATCATGACTAATATTTATAAACATATATAAGCGTTTTATCTCTCTCAAGGCCGATAAGCACAGGTAGAGGTTACCATTTGATCCTATATAATAAAGGTAAGGTTCAATCAAGATTAAATAAGTAAATAAATGTCCATGACTAGAGTAAAAACATTCATATTTATTATAAAAATGTTTGCTCCTAGCGGGATTCGAAACCGCAATCGTTAGCTTCAAAGGCAGGGTCACTACCAAAACTAGGCTATTGGGTCGTTTAAATAACAAAAATAGGATTATATTTTGTATATTTTGTTCCATATAAAACCATTGGTACATAAGTTTTTGAAAAAAAAAAAACTATTGGTACAAGCCTTGAGGATCGAACTCGGGTCTCTTGACTCGAATTCCGTTCACCCAACCACTCGGCTATTGTAACACTTACACCAAAATAGTACACAAATTCAAATATATACAAGATTAGCTCATTTACAGCAACAAGATAATTTTCCATTGGTGACATTTATGAGACTAGTCATTCGCGTATCGATTTGTTGTTTGCCGTGTGTCACGGCGACAACATATGACTAATTATCGAGTCACGCACTAAAACTGAACTTCAGACATAATTGCACTAGTCTAGAGCACTTCGCCAAAATGCATGACGACCCAATTTGGAGAGTTTAGGACGCACGTACCGATTTTATATACATTGCTTTTATGCGAACTTTAAAATTGCACTCAACGAATAAGATACGTGTCTTGGATCGTAAAACATTGTATTACGTTACTGTACATACAGATTACTCTAACATATTAAAGTCTAGAAATTCCATTGGATTTTCAAAATATTTTTATAGTAGGTCTATTTATTAAAATAGAAGTAATATTAATTATTAATTATAGCAAAATAATAATAAGAATTAATAAAAACAGCTAAACATTAAAAAAACAAAGGAAGTAACAATCAAAATGTAAATATTAAAAAAAATTTATGAAAAAAATATCTGCAAAATATACAAAATAACACTCTAGAATGACATACATTAATAAAACACGATTAAAAAAACAATTTAAAATTATTTAAATAACACAATTGGACTTTAATTCTTAACAGTCAACAATGTAATATCAATTATACTCGTATATTAAAGTCATGATAACCAAGAGCCAGGAGGCCCGACAAGTTGTCACAAATAAGCTCAGGTAAAGTAAAGAAATAAACCGTCTAGACGTTATTTCATTCAAGCTTATTTATTTGTTATATTTAATTGAAAAAAAAAAAAGTATTGACCGTGTGGTAACGGCGTGAGAATATTGTCATCAGATCAGATCAGAGCAGACCATTTACACATCTGATGCTGTTCCCCATCTTCGGTCTGATATTTTTAGAGATGGTTATCTCGCCATTTATCGGTTGCTATTACGATATTCGAGGCTGTTTCCCTTAGTCGCCTCTTACGACACCCACGGGAAGAAAGGGAGTCACAATATTTTTAAACCATAACCACATGGTAATAAATTTACTTATAATCAGCTGAAATAAAAATAAATGTTCTTTGTAATTAAAGTAAATAAATTTAGTTATTTTATTTTATAGAAAAGGGAGGCAAACGAGCAGGTGGCTCACGTAATGGTAAGTGATTACCGCCACCCATGAACACCCGCAATACCAGATGCGTTGCCACCCTTAGAGTGCCCCGCCCCCCAAAATTGGACATGCAACAACAAAAGCTGAAGTGTGGCTCTATCACTGTTAATAATTTTATTATTAATGTTAAAATTGTATTAATTAAAATTGTTACGTTAATAATTTTTTATATTTATTTATTAGTGGGTAGTTTTTTATAACTGGTGAAGTTGGTTAGTTAACCATTCCTGTAATGAGAAGTAGATGACAGGTGCAAATTAAAGAAAAAAAATTGATTTAAATGAAAATCGTTTGGTGGGGAAAAGCTCCGTTACTATAAAAATACTCTGGAAGTAGGACAGACTACTGGGAATTAGGGTTAACCAATTCAGATCTTTGAAGAAAATTAAATATACTATACGTATATGCCATAGGTATTAAATTATATAATGTGTAAATTAAATTAAAGTCACGATAGCCGAGTAATTGGGTGGTCGGAATTTCGTGTTGTTATGTCGTTGGCTTTGACATAAAGATTTTTCTCCATGACGGCTCACCACCTGTCACGTTGTCACGAAAATATCTTCGGAGGAAGGTGGGTCGAAGGACTTAAATGTCTAGACTAGACCTCTGTCTACCCCTGTATTTGGAATTGCATGAAGATAGTTTTTTGATGTGTAAATGTAGAACAACACACAACCTCCTCCTCCTTACTAATCCTCCTCTACTCCAATATGGAGGATTTGTCATAGTCACCCTGGAAAGAGGATTTAAGATCACAGTACCAAATATTAGAATTCCAGTTAAGAGGCCCGAGTTCGAACAGAACAGGTCTTAGGCTCGTACTTATGGGTTTTTTCCACAACTTATGTACAATTTTTATCGTTGGCTTGAATATAAAGACGGCGACATGCGCACCACCTTTCACGTATACCCAAAAATGTCTTCGGTGAAAGGTGGGTCGAAAGGGCTTATTTGTCTAGACCTCAGTGTTTCGAATAGGTGTATTACCTTAATTATAGACCTTGCCAGGAACAAACCTGCCATTAAATATAATTCCGTAACTCTTAAACTCCTGCCAAACGTTTGTAAATTTTAACCAAAAATTTAATAAGTGAAATTTTGCTTGAAAGTACTCATCAATAAATTTATTCAACAATTCGTAATATATATTTATTGATTGTATAAAAAAGACGGCAATCAAACGAAATAAAATCATCGCCTCATCGTTTATTCCATAAAGGAAACGACCCATCTTAAATCACTTAGAGCGAGTTTTGCTACAGATGGAGCGAATCGATTCTTGAGAAATGAAATGAGCTATTCAACGTTTGGTTTAGTATTTTATTAGTCACTTTTTACACTCATTGATTTTTTAGTATACGAATATAAATAAATTAATATAAATATCTTCACGTAATTTCCAATACAGGCGTAGATAGAGGTCTAGTCTAGACAATTAAGTCCCCTTGAACTACTTCCACCGAAGATATTTTCGGAACAATGTAATAGGTAGTACAGGTGGTACGTACAGGTGGTAAAAGTTTACTGGCGTTTACTTTTTATATTTTACATCTTTATTTGTATGCAATTTTATTGATTTTTAAAGCATATTTATGATGAACTTAAAAGTTAAAATTTTAGAAATTTTATGTACGTGTCAGTTGAAATTTTAACTTTTTTTCTCTTTAATCTTTATTCTTCTATTGAAGACGTAAAGAAAGACACAAACAACTATTACAAAATTTACTTTTGAATTTGTTGTTGCATGAGTGAATTACCGGCCCTGAGGTCCCGGGTTTGATTCCCCGATGACTCAATGTATAAAACCACATATTCTTTATTTTCTCGGGTCAGGATATTTGTGGTACTTTGGTTTTGCTGATTCCTTAACACAAGTGCTTTAGCTACTTATCTTAAATGCAGGACATAGGCATCTACCGTAATGGAGAGTTTGCCATAATCGATACGCTTGACGAGTGGGTTGCCGATCGCAGTACCTAACACCTCGCACCATAGACATTACTGCCCATCAATGGTCCCCGACATTTATCTGTAACCAATGACATTTCTAAGATTTTTCTTTGAATGTCTCTAACTACACCCGTCAAATATACGGTTCTTTTTAAGCGTGATTTTGCTTAACCAATTTTGATATGTAGTGTAACCGGGGAGGGGCCCCGGGCTCACGACACTACTGGCTGCTATTTACTTTAGAAAATCAGGGAATAACACGCAAGTTTTGATAGTAATGCGCGGGCTGCAACTAGTATTGTAAATATGTATAAAATGTTTTTTTTTTATCTTGTATTTGTATAACATGCCAAGTCCACTGTGATTTATTAAAACATTATCGACGACCTCCGTGGACGAGTGGCGTACGCACCGCTTGTCGTGGTGTCATCACCTCTGTAGTCCCGGGTTAGATTCCTGTACGGATCAATGAACCACATTTTCTATAATGTCTCGGTTTGGTATTTCGTTGTTTCCGATTCCACAACGCAAGTGCTTTTTCCACTTATTTATTAATGTATCTATCTATGCACAAATGTATGAACTCATAGCTCACAGTGAAAACTATACCAACCACAGTCATAGTTGTAGTGATTGTCAAATTAAATCAATCAAATTGCGGAATTCCGAGACCAGCGACCGGATTCCGAATCAATTTTAGAAGTGCCGAATATCCAATATAGGAATGCAATAAAGAAACGTCATTTTCGTTTGCCGTACACATATTTACCACATACTCGAGCCGGAGAAAATATTACGACAGACAAACATTTAATCATAGGTGTTCTTTTATTGATTCCGCTTTTTAGATTTAATTTGTTTTCTAAACTGAACGAATAGCCAGTATTGAACAATTACATACTCTGTTAATTTATGCAACTACTTATTTTGTATATTTATGTTGTAATGTAAATCGATGGTAATGTTACTTATTATCTTACTTATTGTCTTGAGTAATGTAAATAACAGGCATATGACTTCCCCCTCTTCCCCACCCCACATACATAAACATACACACAATAGTTCCAACAGGACAATGTGTGTACTAAGAAATACTTCGTTAAGTTAAAATTAGTACAATGACATTTTTGCAATTCGTCGATATTAAAGTCCTACGGAGTTGGTGTAAATTTATATTACATAAAAGCTAGTAATAATTAACTGTTATAAAGTTAATCACAAATAAATAAAAATAACAGACACAGGCGGGATTGATTTTTAAAGTTCTCTTTAACGCAGTGTAATAAGTATGTAGTAAGTGTCACGATAACCGAGTGGGCGATCGGCATTCGAGTCAAGAGACCCGAGTTTATACCCTAAGGCTCGTACCAATGGGTTTTTTCAAAAACTTATGAAAGATTTATAACGTTGGCTTGGACATAAAGACGGTGAGGGGCTCACCACATGTCCCGTTGTCTTAGTCGGAAGGTGGGTCGAAAGGACTTAATTGTCTAGACCTCGATCTACCTATATCTACTAGATTGGGAATGGCGTGAGGATATTTTATTTCATTTGTCCATTAACGTTATTACAAAAATTCTAGTATGACTAACATGCTTTAAAATTCAATTGTATGTATACATATATACATATGTGTATTACTTACTACTTATTACATAAGATTATATTTATATCTTATCACCATCCAGTTGCTAACGCACTGGCGACTCTAGAACTACAGACTGCTAATGTCAAACGGTTATCTAGTAGAGATTGTCGTCAAATAATTTTGACATGTTGACAATTAATAATTAAATCAATTATGGTCGAATTTTGAGCAGCCTACGAAAAGGAAAATATTAATATCTTCACTTAATTCCCAATACAGGCGTAGATATAGGTCTAGTCTAGACAATTAAGTCCCCTTGAACTACTTCCGCCGAAGATATTTTCGGGACAACTTGATAGCTCGTCGCAGTCTTTATGTCCAAGCCAACGATGTACTCCGTGTTTAATAAGTTTTTGAAAACCCATTGGTACGAGCCTTCCACCGAGGATCGATTCGAGTCTCATCCGAAATCTGACCACCTAACGACTCGGCTATCGTGACTATAATGAATAGATCGCATATAACCGAGTGGCGGCGTAGAACGAATTCAAATCTAGAGACTAGAGTTGATCTTCAAGAAAAGGTCGTACCGATGAATTTTATAGTAACTTGTAACAAAAAAAATATTTTAAAATGTTTAAATGTAAAATAAAGTGTTTAATATTTGAAAACGGGCCACTGGTCCGTCTTGACTTAAAGGATTCTCTCTATTCTTTCAACTTTAAACTTTTCCTAAAGATAAATAAAATTAAGATTTAGTTAAATCTTAATGGTGTTTCTAAAGCTTAACCAAAGTTTCAATCGCTCGTCTTTACAATGTCATTTTTAAACAGGTATAATTTTGAAAAAGACCTTTGGCATTGTGTGGCTGATCGCTTGTTTTTATACGTGTTACGGATTTTTCTATATTTTTTAGTAATTTTATAAATCACTGTGGCATTTGTTTGGCTTTAGTGCTCTTCTTTCAAATATTTTCTTAAATTGGCTTGATTTGGAGAATGGCCGAATGTTTTAAGAATTTTTGAGTTGATGAGCCTGTCACTGTTTATTATTGCCTGGGCAACGATATAAATCTTATTTAAGTGTTAATAAAATCAACCGTGGAATTGAACTAGATCCTTTTGTTTCAAACTAATCGAACCAGTGGGGTAACACGTCACTTTTAATTTCCTGTATAATTTGTTAGCAAAATATATAAACTTTATTCTGTACACAAAGAAAGTAAAAGACAAAGTATAGGAAGACGGAAATTTCTATGATGAACGCTGTCAAGAATTAACTACTCTCCAGTTCACAGTTCATCGCAACGCAGACGCTTCCATTAACAAAAGCCGCAAACCTCTTGTGCATACTTTAGAAAATTACTCTTTGTAAAATATTATAAAATTTTATCACATTTTAAAATGAAGCAATTGTGCCAATGCGCCTTTGAACAAGCAACGTTCCGTGTTGAACTAGTACACCTTTACTTATTAAAATAACTAGTATATTAGTACCCTATGGACGAGTGGCGTGTTACACTGGATATCACGGCGCCGTCAGCTCTTTGATCAGAATTCTCGACGGGTCATTATAAAAAAAAAATTTTTTACGCATTTTCCTGATCTGGGTGATCGTAGTACCTTCCTTGTTTCTGATTCATTACATTTACTATATTTCTGCTAGGATATAGTATTGTAAATAGGATATAGTATTGTAAAACGTTGTAGAAATTTGTGGAATCAGTCACTGTAACATTCAAATGCCTGTTCGATATTTTCTTCTCTTACGAAATAACAGCGACGTATAACGCAATAAGGCGAAACAAATTGAGTTTTCTTTATGAGCATTTAGTAACAAGTACATCGCACAATGAACTGAAAGAAAACACTGTCTATCGGATTAAAGATATGTTTTCCGACGTAATACAGAACAATGTATGTACTAACGGTACACTTGATATGTACCTGGAATTATGCTGGTCCTATTCTCCCGTGGGTGGTTTAAGAGGAGGCTTTTTATGTGACACTAGCTCTGAGTTCCCGGGTTGATTCTCGGTCGGTAACAGAAAACACTTTTATAAATTTTCTCGGAGCTGAGTGTTTGTGGTACCATCTTTGTAGCCGATTGCATAACACAACAGTATTAGCTATTTGTTGGGAACATGACGACATCTACGTGTCCATATTGGAAGTTCGCTGGCGACGGATACAGGAAACACTTTGACATCTTACATCGCGCTATCGAAGTTCGCACGATGTGCATGCATATACTTTCGTTCACAGAGGTCCAGCACAACATGACGTTGTTTTCTTTCTTTTCTTTTTCACTCAGGTCCTTGTTCTCGTAGGTGTCTACAGACAAAGCTGTAAAGGCCTCCAGGCCAACAGCATCCCATAGACGGATTTTAGTTTGTATGTTTCTCATCAGAGGTCAGAACTTGCGACAGCACTCCACGATGTCAGAGAGACTGGCAATTCGATCGGCCAAAACCCTTGCCAAATGGGGTAACTAAAGAACTTTACTTGTTTATAGTAGTTGGAATTGATTTCAATTCGCGACTTCGCCCGCTGAGTTAACGCAGATTTAGAAGAATTTGTTATAATCACCCAACAAAATACAAAACCTATGAAATGAAGCTTTTGGGGCACCGTCTGTCTCTATACAAAATTAGGGCGGTTAAAGTGTGATTATTTTATAAACTCACCTGTGCATTTAAAATATTAATAAGGATTATAGGACTTGATTAATATTATCAAATAATATGTATTATTTGTAGCCTCTCGTCTATTTATAACAATAATCAGCACGTTCACATTAATTGTAAAATAACAATAAGAACAATAATATAAAATAAATTTTAGATAAAAATAGACAGGAAAACTATTCAAGTGTTTAATTCATAATTAGTAACATATAGCTAATGCATTATTATCTATACTTTTAAATCGATTTCATAAAAATATTTAATCCAATAAAATGTAGGGAAGGAATAACAATGAATATTTTATTGAACACCACTGAAAAACACCAATATCAAAGTAAGACGACTTATAATTAGAAAATTATGTCTATATTGTAAAAATATATATTATTCATTAAATGATACTTTCTTTTCTACTGGTAACTTATAGCTTCCAAAACTGTATAGTACGATAGTCTTGGTGGGAAGCCCTTATTGGTTTAAATTTATTATTTTATTATCTTCACGCAATAATCCCTGACGGGGTAGCTAGAGAGAACATATCGCTGGCGTCACGATCCTCATACTTCTTTTCGCTTCTTTCAGATTCATATCATCTTCATACATGCACGTCTAGGTATCCGAGTACTTTGACCCTCCCCTTTCGAGCAATTTGTTTATATTATCTTCGAAAGTTAGTCTCGGTCTACCTCGACACCTTAATATTAACTGTCGCGCTATATATTTTCTTCACCATTCAGTCTTTACCATTCGCTCAACATGCCCAAACCATCGAAGCACGCCCTTATCCATTTTGAGACAAGGTCATCTTTCAAATTTGCCATTGCGTGAATCTCAATGTTTCGCTATTGGTCGGTCGCGGTAAGGCCGCACATTTTACGAAGAGATCGCATCTCCACTGCATTCAACCTGCTTTTATGCTTCTGGTATACCCAGGTTTCGCTGCCATGTAACAAAGTCGGTACCAACACTGTTATGTACGGGCTGGCATGCACTTTTCACAACGCCTTGCCTTTTGATTAACGCAGTCAGGGCACCAATGACTTTTTCCCGGCAGCGACACGCTCGTCCACATCTAAATCACATTTTCCATCCCGGCTAAACGCAATTCCCTATATACAATTTCATTCACCTGTTCTAGACATTCCTGATTTACCCAAATTTCGCACTTCGTTCTTTCTTCGTCCCTTTCAAATACCAGTACCTTAGTTTTATTAGCATTCAAACGGACACCATTAATTCCACATTCTTCTTCATATGACTATCGCCTGCAGTTCTACCTTGATGGTGCTATATAAGCACGTAATCATCAGCACAAAGCAGACAATTTACTTTTTATATCACCCAATTTCACACCCAAACAGCTATCTTTCAGCTTCTGTAAACAGCTGTCGAGATTCAGTATGAACAGCTAGGCATGACACAACCCTGTTTGCATGCCCGTTTGACGCGCTAACATGTAGTGACAGGTCATGCTCAGGTGAGTACACAGGCTTTACAGTCACAGTAGCGACTGCACAGCCCTTAGCAATCGACCATCCACACCATACCCCGGCAACAGTTCTACATTTTCTTTCCTCATAACCTTATCAAATGCTTTCTCAAGATCCACAAAAAGCAGAGTCTTCTGTTAGCAGCCGGAAGCTTCTCCGTGATCATGCGGAGAGAAAACATTTGATCCGGTGCATCCTCTTCCAGGTCTAAACTGCACAGCTCCTATAGAAATCTTTCCGATTTATCTTGCATCCATGTGTCAAAACCTCGAGTAAAACTCTTTTTGTATTTGCTTAACTGGTCAAGCTGATCGCCCGTAGCAATTGCAGTCATACGTGAACCTTACCATTATATAAAGTACAATGATTCTGCGGATAGCCGCCAATCATCCGAACAGCCCCCGTTCGCCAGCACAAATTGTATCATCGCAGATGAAGTTATCCCAGACGCATGGCCCACCATACTTGATCTTCATTTCAGCGCTACTGTTGATAGTACCAGCTACTGCAGATGAGTTACTACCTGTCTAGTCCGCAGCCTTACCACATTTCAAACTTCTAATCGCATATTCAATCTCTTTCATACTGATGACCCTAGTGTCATCGAGGACCGAGTCTGGCGTACCAGTCACGGCGTCATCCCCGGATCCCCACTAAGATCATCACACGCATACATCTCTATAAAGTTCGCTCCATCGCCGCATGACGTCCGATTTTTCTGAGAGGACGCTGATTCCCTGGAAAGCACTTTTATCTTGCCCTATATGTCGCGCCACTTCCGGTCCTTCCAACCTCTTTCCAGAAGAGTTTGGAGTTATCCTGAAGTTGTACGAAAACCTTTGTCCTCCATTCTACTTCTTCACGCACTTCTCAATCAATGCTTTCGTGTGAACTTTCTGGAGTTTATATCTTTCTTTTCTCTTCTCTCATATATCCTTATGTTTACTAGAGGCCAAGTAGTCTAACCATGCTTTCTTTTTCTTTATTTATCATTTCTTTCACTTCGTCATTCCACCATGCATCACCCTTTTACTACTACCCTTTTCACAGTTCCACACACACGCCTTCCGCTGCACTGCTAACCATTCCATCTCTAAGTCTCTGCCATATTTCTTCCACACATTTTCTTGACATTGATGCTGTCCAGCTTTTCATTATCCTTGTTTGATATTTATTCAGTGTCCGCTTCCTGAAGCTTCCAGCTTCGGATGCTACCACCGACTGTGGTTCTGGTATCGCCGTTCGGTGGCGCCAACCCGCGAACAGAGACCCTTTAATCTAGCGACAATTTTGAAAACTAGTGTTTTATGCCACTGTCCATGGAGGTAATGTCAATAGGAGTAATGGCAACAAGTTTGCTGCTGAGTTGTAAAGCAATACCTATTAAAAATTAGAAGACAAACGAGTTAGTTAGTCCATACTTACCACCGCTACAACATTTGAAATAACACCCAGAGTTGCGACATTGACGGCATATATTTAACGTATCCTGAAATCAAGCCGGGTCAATGAAAAAGAAGTCCAAAGAACAATGCAAAGTCTGTATAAAATTAACCGGTGTCCGCTCCTTCTAGTTTTTACGTATATATATATGTACAAACGGGGTTGTTATCTGGGTACTTCTCTTTCTTAGGTATAAATATATAATATGAATAATACCGATCCTACTATGTAAAAAATTAGAAGGAAAATAAGTATGTAATTTGTGTCATTTAATGTAGTGATTATATTCTCTTTGATTTAATGACGATTACTATTATATATAATTATTAGTGTTCCCAACTCTTGGAAACTATTCCCAATGTTCAAAATCAAAATTCCAAAAATCATATATAAATACGAATTTTTTTGAAGACATATCAAAAAATTAAGTAATTTTATGCTTTCTGGCAATGTAAATCCCAATTTTGTTAAACTACATACATACATGTGCCTTAAAAAAAGATAATGATATCCGCCCTATAGCTGTTACTAGCCCTATACTGTTGTTGTAACGGGGACGAACTGGTGTGCATCGCCTCTGGGGGACACCCTAACCATCGTTGGCATGGGTTCGTAGCTGTGTAGAATTGCAGCCCTGAAAAGGGCTGGCTTCAAATTAATGTGTATTAAATTAAATTTCCACTACTTTTATTTACAATTCATTTGACTTTGAAGACTTAAAATAGGTAATAAATTTTTTATGTCTTACGTGATATGAATTTTGGGAGAGGTTTAATTTAATTTTCCTATTTATCTAAAAGCACATTTTTTCCTAACTTCGTTAGTCTTGTAGCAAGGTAGATCTTATTAGGTTAGACTTAGTAAGACATCTTAAAGGTAAAGACATCTCCACATTCAAACTTGGAGTTAAAAATTCTAGTTAATGTTTACTATGTTGACTATGGATAAATAAATAAATAAATAAATATCTCCACGCAATTCCCAATACAGGGGTAGACAGAGGTCTAGTCTAGACAGCTAAGTCCCTTTGACCCACCTTCCACCGAAGATATTTTCGGGACAACGTGACAGGTGGTGAGCCCGTCGCCGCCTTTTATGTACTATGGAGATCGTATTAATGCGTTATGTCTATTTTAATAAAGTAAAAGTGGATAAAGGTAGCTGGGCTATGGACCAACTCCGTATTTATCTATGTATTGAAACACATAAGCATAGTCTTATTAGTCGAGCAGTTGGGTGATCGAAATTCAATTGTTGTTATAACAAATATTAATATAATTATTAGTATGTACGATTTCTTTCGTCGGTTTGGACGTAAAGATGGCGACGGGCTCACCACCTATCATATTGTCCCAAAACAGATCTTCGGTGAAAGGTGGGTCGAAAGGACTTAATTGTTCTATACTTCACAGAATTGCGTGAACTATATAGCTCAAGAGAAATCATTGTTAAAAAAATAAGATGAAAAGCAAACCGGAAGCAACACATTATTCTTTTCCTTCATAATCTCTCATCTTCATAATCTTCCTTCATAATCATAATCTCTCTCATTTCTAATCAGATTAAATCATTTATACAGAGTAAAGCCATCGACTGCCCGTTAATAAAGAATCCTCTAAAAGGTTTCGGCTCAGTTTGCGTTAATTATTTAGGGTAGATATTTGATGACCTTCGTAGACGAGTAGTGTAAACGCCGGTTTTCAAGGTGTCGCTATCCAAGGTGGTCCTGGGTTGATTCTACCGAATCAATGATAAACCACTTTTTCTACATTTTTTAGTATATAGTAGTATAGTAGTATATTTCTCTTATGTATAATGCCATTTATGTGCTCTTTACGTGCGTATCTGCTGTCTGAAAACCAGCTTTCTAATATTTTTAGGGAGAATGAATGATGTACCTTTAAAAAAATTTTTTCTGCTCTCTATATCTCGAACCGAGATAGACGAAGGTCTAGACAGTTAAGTCCATTTGACCCTTTCGCCAAAGGTTATTTAGGATAATGAGATAGGTGATGAGCCCATTGACTTCTTTGTGTCCAAGCGAACAGTACAATAATATTCACATAGGCATATTTTATGTAGATAAATAGTCATCTATAGTCACGATAGCCGAGTGGTTGGGTGATCGGAATTCGAGTCAAAAGATCTGAGTTCGATCACAAAGGCTTCATATATATTTACCGCATATGACAGTCATTTCTGGTTTGTTCATAACAAACTAGCTTTCAGCCAGTGACTCCGTCCGCAAGAATGTAGGTTAATCTAGATTTTTGAAGAAGGAAATCTGAACAGTTATGAACAATCATGACTAGAGTTCAAACATTGATAGACATAGATTGTCCTTATCGTGATAATGAACTATGACCCTTATCTCCGGAGGCATGGTCACTTACAACTAAGCTATCGTCTTACTAAGGTCGTCATATTTACAATTCGTGCACTGTAATACATTCAATTACGATTCTATATCCTTGATGCAGGAAAATTTCATTAGTCAAGGATCCTCGTTCATAGAGTGAAGGTCGAGTCAATTCAACGAGCCATTTAACTGGAGTAACCTTTCGAAATAACACTTGACGCTACGTAACGTAACACCGGTTAGTTCCAGTAGATCAAGTACACACCGCATTTCCATATGTTACTATAATTTCAGATGTTATACATCTATTCTTAATAATTTGGATTGAACAATCCTGTTCTTCCTGTGGGTATCACAAGACCTAGGAAACCTAGAAAATATGCGTGAAAATGATTGTGAAATATATTGATTACAAACATTCTTTCTTATTATTAAGTCAGGGTCGTAACTCTGTTACATCGAGGCCACCTATTTTCGTTGTGTTGTATATAGTTATATATTTCCGGTTCGTATTTTTTAAAGCTTATTTATTTTCCATATTACACTTTGGAGTGGTGGTTGGATGATTGGAATCGAATCAGGACACCCAAGTTCGACACCTAAGAGGAAGTAAGTTCAAAATTATGTACAATTTCTTTCAATACATTGAACACTTCGTCTTGTTCACAGTCGTCTTATCATTTTTATTACATATATCCGATTATTATTTTATTATTTTATTATTATTATAAATATCCGATGAGATGTAGGTCGATCGGACTTAATTGCATAGTCATATGACAAATACAGTATAAGGAAATGAAAAAAAAAAAAAACGGTACAACTGAAAAATATTGCTGTATCAACGAAACTTCTGTAATTTATACGTATTTTTTGAACATAATAGACTATCGCATATCATAACAATGTATTGAAGTAACGTAAGGTGATGATTTATTTAAAAAAATATCTTCACGCAATTCCTAAATATAGGGGTAGATAGGACAAGTTCAGATAATTAAGTCCCTTTGACCCACCTTCCACCGAAGATATTTTCGGGACAACGTGACAGGTGGTGAGTCCGTCGCCGCCTTTTATGTCCGCCGCGTTTTTGCATATTTTTTATTTTTATGTAAATATTTTTTAATATTTGTATCGAGTGGTTTGGTACAGTTATCGCCAGTCCTTGCGAAGAGTGGGGCTTAGAGAAAATCTAATTTAATTCTTAATTATCCATCTAACTTTGTTGAATGCAGTGAGTGGAATACGAAATTCTGTAGGAAGACTGTGACATATAGGAAAAGATTCCAAATTACAATTCCACTGACCTTATTCAGGGTGGACAGCGGTCTAGACAATTAAATCGTTTGAATGCACCTTCTACCGAAGACATTTTTGGGACAACGTGACAATGGTGAGCCCGTTGTTGGCTTGGACATTGAGACGGCGTAATGTCCAACGTTATAATCCGTACACAAGTTTCTTGAAAAAAACCATTGATACGAGCCTGCCACCTGAGAGTACAACTCGAGTCTCTTGACTCGAATTCGGTTCATCTAACCACATGGCTATCGTGACTAATTATTCAATAGTAAAAACTCTTATTCAGTTGTAAATATTATCAAAGAGCAAACTGATCGTGACTCTAATTATTATTTATTTTTTAAATATGAAAAAAGTTTATACGCTGTGGAAGGAACCTTGAACAAATAAACTTCGGGTGGTTGTGTCTCATTTTGCGCGGGATTTAACCGTTGTTAGATACAGATACATATTTTAAAGTCTTCGATATTGCTTACATTTCATCGACCTTCAAATGATGATAGTGTAAAAGATATTTTCAAATTAAATACTGTTCTATAATAATTGAAGGCTTCCTATATACAGTTTGAGCTTCATTATTTACGTGCTGCATTCGTTGTGCTTAATTATCGCTTTTAATCTATGAGAGAATGGTCCTCTGCCAGTCGAGCCGACCTCTTTATGCTCCATCTGGCACCTCTGTGGACGCGCCTCTTTACAAATGTGAACTATAGTTGATTGAAACGACTACAGGAGGTGTTCAATGGACTACAAATGACATCATTCATATCTGGCTTATAACTAGAATATTTGTAATACATGGTCCAATATTTTAGAAGTCACGATAGCGGACTGTTTGGGCGGTCGGAATTTCTGAGTCGAGAGACCCGAGTCTGATCCCAGGTGGCAGGCCGTACCAATGGGTTATTCAAAATTCATATGTACGAATTACATATCGTTGGCTTGACATAAAAGACGACGACGGGCTCACCACCCGTCACGTTGTCCGGAAAATATCTTCGATGGAATGTGGGTTTGAAGGACTTAATTGTCTAGACTAGACTCTGTCTTATATATAATTTTGTATTCCACTCACCGCATTCAACAAAGTTAGATGGATAATTAAGAATTAAATTAGATTTTCTCTAAGCCCCACTTCTAAGACTGGCGATAACTGTACCAAACCACTCGATACAAATATTAAAAATATTTACATAAAAATAAAAAATATGCAAACGGGAGTGGACATAAAGGCGGCGACGGACTCACTAATTCGTCACGTTGTCCTGAAAACTGGTGGAAGGCAGGGTCAAAGGGATTTAATTGTTCAGACTTGACTTCTGTCTACCCTCGTATTGGGAATTGCGTGAAGATTTACTAAAATGTATCTCGTATTTCGTTCTGAATTTTTTTTCTTTTGCCTTGGCGATATTTGCAAGTAAATGATAGTCGAGTGGCTGGGTGGACAGAATTTCTGAGGAAGAGATTCGAGTTCGATCCCCGGTGGCAATCCGTACCAATGGGTTTTTCAAAAATATATGTACGAATTATATCGTTGGTTTGGATGAGCAAAGACAGCTAGGGATTACTAATTTGTCACGTTGTCCTGAAAAATACTGCTGGTAGAAGGAGGGTCGAAGGGAGTTAATTGCGTGAAGATATTTATTTATTTTATACACATGTGTTTAAATAATTTTTATTTTTTTCCTCCTAAGATGGTATTTAATTAGTGCTGTTTTAGTGTTCATCAGTATTGTATCGAAATTTCTTTTATAATATTGTAAATAGTGAACCAATTTCTTTAAATTTTATTTTAAAATTAGAATTTAATACGAAATATTTTCTTTTTTGTTTCACTTTTTAATCTTTTGAAATGTTTTTACCTATCTTTGAGTACGTTGATAAAAAGTTAAAAATATGAATGTGAAGACCAAGTAATGATTAGTTATTGTTTAAATTTAGGTTTTCAAGAGTGATTCATGTTATATTAGTGTCAGAACAGATGCATTTGACAAAAAAATTAAATAGTGGCCGTCAAGAAAACACTATATTAAAAGAAAACTAATGTATAATGAAAAATCTGGGACATCTGAATTTTGCCAGCCTTTATTGCTAGTTTCAGAGTATCGGCACATTCCCAGGTAGAAAATTTCAGAACAGTAGTTATCCAAATGTAGCAAAGTCGTAATTTTATTGTTTAGGCACAACACCATGAAGGGTTGCTCACTAGACAAAACGGCATTTATTAGAAACTTTAATGCGTCGAGCGATTTTTGTAGGGAAACACTTATGGGTTCGCTCCCCACCTATGACCACGATATGGTAGTGCATGTCTAGTATTTTGAATGGCGGTCTGTGTACAAATATGTAGTATACCATATGAAGAATAAGAGTTTGTATACATTAGACAGTGTCATATGCGTATTTGACTTTTGTATAGGGTCGTCTTAATATTTCGCGTCACCGACATGCTTTTCTAATAATAACAGTGAGGTTATGCTGACAGTTTTAAAAGTTTATTTTGTCTACTCAACTATTGTTTTAATTATTTATTTATTTATTTATTTATTTATTTATTTATTTATTTATTTATTTATTTATTTATTTATTTATTTATTTATTTATTTATTTATTTATTTATTTATTTATTTATTTATTTATTTATTTATTTATTTATTTATTTATTTATTTATTTATTTATTTATTTATTTATTTATTTATTTATTTATTTATTTATTTATTTATTTATTTATTTATTTATTTATTTATTTATTTATTTATTTATTTATTTATTTATTTATTTATTTATTTATTTATTTATTTATTTATTTATTTATTTATTTATTTATTTATTTATTTATTTATTTATTTATTTATTTATTTATTTATTTATTTATTTATTTATTTATTTATTTATTTATTTATTTATTTATTTATTTATTTATTTATTTATTTATTTATTTATTTATTTATTTATTTATTTATTTATTTATTTATTTATTTATTTATTTATTTATTTATTTATTTATTTATTTATTTATTTATTTATTTATTTATTTATTTATTTATTTATTTATTTATTTATTTATTTATTTATTTATTTATTTATTTATTTATTTATTTATTTATTTATTTATTTATTTATTTATTTATTTATTTATTTATTTATTTATTTATTTATTTATTTATTTATTTATTTATTTATTTATTTATTTATTTATTTATTTATTTATTTATTTATTTATTTATTTATTTATTTATTTATTTATTTATTTATTTATTTATTTATTTATTTATTTATTTATTTATTTATTTATTTATTTATTTATTTATTTATTTATTTATTTATTTATTTATTTATTTATTTATTTATTTATTTATTTATTTATTTATTTATTTATTTATTTATTTATTTATTTATTTATTTATTTATTTATTTATTTATTTATTTATTTATTTATTTATTTATTTATTTATTTATTTATTTATTTATTTATTTATTTATTTATTTATTTATTTATTTATTTATTTATTTATTTATTTATTTATTTATTTATTTATTTATTTATTTATTTATTTATTTATTTATTTATTTATTTATTTATTTATTTATTTATTTATTTATTTATTTATTTATTTATTTATTTATTTATTTATTTATTTATTTATTTATTTATTTATTTATTTATTTATTTATTTATTTATTTATTTATTTATTTATTTATTTATTTATTTATTTATTTATTTATTTATTTATTTATTTATTTATTTATTTATTTATTTATTTATTTATTTATTTATTTATTTATTTATTTATTTATTTATTTATTTATTTATTTATTTATTTATTTATTTATTTATTTATTTATTTATTTATTTATTTATTTATTTATTTATTTATTTATTTATTTATTTATTTATTTATTTATTTATTTATTTATTTATTTATTTATTTATTTATTTATTTATTTATTTATTTATTTATTTATTTATTTATTTATTTATTTATTTTCACCCTGTTGGCAGTTCTATGACAGTCTCGTTTTTTTCTTCAAAATGTCTGAAAGGACATTAAAAATCTTACGTTTAATCCTTTTCTATATCACATGTTACACCACTTCATAAATCATGACCTCGTGACTTATAGCAGTTGTGGGAGACAATAATATATTTCTGACATCGGAGTTCGTCGGCAAATATTCATTTTATGACCCGCTACATCCGCCTTATATTTTTTTAATTTTATGTCTATAAACAGGTTTGTAGAATTCATTTTAAACTATTTTAACTTTTTCTTATATTATAGTATTTCAAGTTTATTTGACCCCCGGCTAAGTAAAGATCTAATGAGAAAGCCTAGGGGCAAGATGCCGTGGGTCGCAAAATGTGTCACATAACGTGGTCCTGACCCATTGGCAGGCATCCTTTTTTGTCTCGTGCAACTTTGTGCACTCAATATTTATCACTTGATGACCATTTATTATATATAGACATACATTTCTCAGGGCAATAGACATACATTGATCCCAATGTAAGATGCTAAAGCACTTGAGGTATGGGAGTTGAAATAACGTTGACACCACTAACACCTAGACCAAGAAATGTAGAAAAGTGTTTTTCATATGACCCGACGTGACAGGTGGTAAGCCTATCTCCGTCTTTAAGTTTAAGCTATCGGCACCGTATACTTACATAGACACACATTTGATTTGACATGACTCGAGTACAAACAATCATATTAATCTCCCAAATAATAATAATAATAATAATCTTTATTGTCATAAGATTTTATCACAAATTTGTATGAAGTCCCTGACTTCCGTACTAAGTAAAACCTGTATTACAGAGGTCAGTGTCTTCTCCCAAGCTAATGTTACAACAAACGATAACAACAAATCATAACTTATAACAACTTAAACAAATAAGTGCACACTAAAAAAAGCTACTTGAATACAATAAAGGAAGGTTAATCTTGAAGGATGGTAATTTGTGTGTGTGTGTGTGTGTATGTGTGTGCGTATGTGTGCGCGTCTGTGCACGTATTTGTGAATGTGAGAATAATAAGTAGTGTTTATCAAGTACGTTAGTACGATAGTAATAAGGAGTTGTATCTATTTCTAAATTATAATATGAACATAAATAATAATTTTACGATATCAAATTTTCTGTTTCCTCGTAGTCCATTGAAAGAAGCCACGGTATAATTTTCCTTTTTAATTTATAAGTTGTGAGAGTGTATATATTTAATATTCGATTTATTTTATTATATAGATACTAAGATAAGTGCTTTTGCTGCCGCCTGGCTGTGGTGGTATAATACTTAACTGGTGTATGAATGTTTGGTACTATGCGCTTTCCGTGATATTTATTTACGTTGCATGGAGTATTTTTGTGTTGTCTGCAAATTATACGGGATGTATACAGTTGTCGAACGGTAACAACTCGGCATCTATCATGCAAAAATTTCGTTGGAAATCTGTAGTGGCTGAAAGTCATGACTTTAAGCAAGGACCTTTGCGCTCTTTCAAGGCAAACACCAATGCAGTAACCAAGAATCGATTGAGCCAGTGCGAAGTAAACGATGCGCATAAAATCAAGATCAGCGACTTGTCTTAGTCTTTTAAAAATCCATACGAGTTTCCTAAGCCTTGTAGTTAAAAGCCATATAGAACTGCAGTATCATCACTTATGTGTTCACCAATTTTTACCTTTTGTAAACGATCACTTAGAAAATTCTTAAAGATCAGAAGTGCTTTACCGCGGATGCCATGGCGTTCTAGTTTTTCAATAAGTAAGGGAATAGAGTATCAAAGGCTTTAGCTAGATCGAGGAAAATGCCGACACATTTCCGTTTTGCGTCAATATGTGAGGTTAGATATTCAGTTATTTCACTAACATCGTCTTCCGTACATTTTCCTGGTCTGAATCCAAACTGGTTTTCCGATAAAATGTTATTGTTTTCTAAGTAGTTTATAAGCCGGGAATTTAAGACCTTTTCTAAAATCTTAGAAAGTGCGCTGAGAACTGATATTGGCCTATAATTTGAGACACTATTTCTAGCACCACTCTTATGAATAGGTATTATAATAGACCTCTTAAAAACTTTGGGGAAGGTACCGCTATTAAGGCATTTTTCAATGAGACCTGTCAGAGGGGGGATAATTACATGTTTTGACATCTTCAAAATGGTGGCGGATACACCATCCCAACCCACTGCACAATCATTTCTTAAGCTCATAATTATACTCTCTATTTCAGATTCATTTGGGGGAATGAGGACCATAGACTTAAGAACTCGCGAGTTCATACGAAGAAGATTTATGTTTGGTTTTAATTATGGCACCTGCAAGATCCTTACCGACATTAGCGTAGTATGTGTTAATTGAGTCGATTGTGTTAATTGGATCGGTGGATGAAAGCAGCAGATCCTTTGCTGAGGTTTTATTTGCTTTAAGATCTATGATACACTTAACTGCATCCCATGTCGCTTTACAGGTTTTTGTAGATTTTAACTGATTTGCCTCATAGGTATTTTTTTGTTTCCTTAAGACAGCGTTACAAAAATTTCTGTACCTTTTATAGGTGATTTCTAGAATTATGTTATTTGGATATTTTTGGAACTTTTTATGAAGCTTGTCTCTGTGTCGTATGCAGCGGAGCATACCAATGGTAACCCACGGTTTTAAAATTCGTTTTCTGTTTCAGACGCATAGTTTTATTGTATTTACTTTTATTGTATTTGACAGCATTTCGACAAATAACGTCGATGCTTCGTTCGTATCAGTAATGGAGGTTAAAAAGGAAAAATCAAGTGTCTCAAGTGTTTTAACTATTGCATCGTAGTTAATTTTAATCACTCGCTTGCTTTTGTAATTATTATCAAATTTACTGCCATAAATAGTCAAAATAGTAGTGGCGTGGTCTGTTATTGTCGAATTTATAACAAACACAGAAGCCATAAATCCGGTTTTTAACATTATATGGTCAAGGCAATTGTTTAACCAAGTTGGAAACGTATGTGCTGGCAGAAGACCTAGTTCTGCACATAAGTTTAAATAGGATGGACTATTTCTGTCATTATTATTTGGCTTTATATCTATATTAATGTCTCCTATAACTGCGATACTCTTAGCTGGACCTGATCTGATAATTTTATCTAAGGAATTTAAAAAATTATCTGTACAGTACATAGACGGTGATCTATAAGTAGCCAGAATCAAAGTTTCAGGAAAAATGTTTAGTAGTAGAAAGTTAGCTCCTATAGGTTCTGGCTCTAAAATAGTATGTTTAATAGTTTCTTTTATGTATACAACAATGCCATCATTTTGATTTAGGCATTTTTGTGTCGAATATGCAATGTAATTATTAATTGCCAATGTAATTGTTATTTAGCCAACACTCCGTTAAAATTATAATAAAATAATAAATAATAAATATAAATATCTTCACGCAATTCCCAATACAGGGGTAGACAGAGGTCAAGACTAGACAATTAAGTCCCTTTGACCCACCTTCCACCGAAGATATTTTCGGGACAACGTGACAGGTGGTGAGCCCGTCGCCGCCTTTATGTCCAAGCCAACGATGAAATTCGTACATAAGTTTTTGAAAAACTCATTGGTACTGCCACCTGGGGATCGAACTCGGGTCACTCTACTCCAACAATTCCGACCACCCAACAACTTCGGCTATCGTGACTTCTTAAAAATTATAATGTCTGGCATAAATGTAAATCTCATTAATTGTACTAGGAAACTATCTAAATTTTTATAAATACTGCGAATATTTTGTGCTATGATTTTTAAGCCCAGACCACTTTTGTTAATTAAAGAGTTGCATGTTTCAGTGTCACAATAGTATGCTGATGCAACTTTGATATTGTCTATTTCAGAAGAAATTTTATTATCAGAGATATTCGCCATATCTGTAGTATAAAAATATTAAAATGCAAAAAAGTAAAATTATTACGTTATAAAATAAATAGTATATAACAGAAATAAATAAATAAAATAACAAAAAAGAAAGACAAAAGAAATGTTTGCCTTTAGAGGAATTTGAACACGCAACTCGATGCTTCGAAGCAAGATCACTACTAATTAGGCTATCGGAGATTAAAAATTACTACTTGTTTGGATAACGTGATGGGTGGTGAGCCCGTCGTCGTCTTTATGTCCAAGCCAACGATATAAATCGTGCATAAGTTTGGTAAAACCCTTTAGTACGAGCCTTGGGGATCGAACTCGGGTCTCTTGACTCATGTTCCGATCACCCAAAGAGTCGGCTATCGGGACTTACTAAGGAAAAGGTCTTATAATTAAAAATGGCAATGGCAATTTATTATACAAACTAAGTAGTAAATGTTCATACATACTCGGTCATGCAAAACGGCCTATTAAATTCCCCTGCAGGACATGAGCCTCTCAAGCAGCGGATTGGCGATCGCAGTAGCAGACCACTCGTACCTTAAACGCTGCCCATCTTCCTGATGATTATCCTGTCTTCTTTCGGCTGCCGTAATCATATTCTAGGTTGTTTCCCTTAGTCGCCCCTTTCGACACCTATGGAAAGAAATGCAGTAGCAATATTCTAACACCGCTACCACACGGTGAAATTTTTCATAAGTTAGTAAAATTGCACCTTGCACCAGTCCTCATACCAAAACAGTACCACAACATTTTACTTGGCCTGATGAAGAATGTACCACCCTCCCTCTCTACTTTCAACATCAGATTACATACGGCAACACCGATAAATGGGTATAGCAACATTTTATTGACAGCACTCCGTTGTATACTAGCATGTTTAAAAAAAATATATTTGATTTCGACATTCTCAATACAGGGGTAGACAGAGGACTAGACAATTCCTTTCGACCCAACCTCCACCGAAGATATTTTTTTTGGACAATGTGACAGGCGGTGAACCTTCGCCGTTTTTATGTCCAGGCTAACGGTCTAAATCCAATGGTACGAGTCTGCCACCTAGGGATAGAACTCTAGGGATAGTATCTCGACTCGAAATTTGGACCACCCAACCACTCGAAACTTTTGTACTATCCATTTATTCAAGTCTTATCAATACCACATATCATCAGAAACGATTTAGCAGCTTAACAGTGTAATACCCAGACAGACAGAGATACATTTAGATTACATTCTATATAGACTAACATTATAATAGACGTGGACGAGTGGGATACACACCGTTTTTCATATGTATGTTATGTATAGTATTGAGGAATATAGTGTAAAAATTAATAAGAAAATTAAAAATCATCTAAAAGAAACCTTTCCCTTGTACACATAAATGTCGCGTAATGGACGCTGTGGACTTAATTGCTTGTAATGGCGCAGAAGCTCCCGCGTTAATGAAATAAAAGGAGACGGGCCTTATTACATTATTAATAGTCTTTTCAACGACCTCGTTAATATAATAGCGTAGAATGATTTAAAACGGCTATCTACTTGGAATTCATAAGATAACGATGTCGACAAGTGATACTGTTATGAATTAATGAATTTGAAAAGTTATATATGTATTACTTAATATTTTTTACAATTTTTAATTGTAAGTTTTAATTATAATTATCAATTAGAAGTATAAAGGATATCACGGCGATGGCCTTACAACCCAGCAAGTTGGACAAAATATGCTTAGGCTTTACTTTTTGGGGTAGGCTAAAGGCTTTATTCTACACCAGGATAAGAAATTGCATGAAGGTAAATAAAAAAATAAATAAAAATAACTTCATTGTTATAAGTAGTAGACTGCAAAATACCAAATTATATTTTCTAAAGTGTTTGAATTTTTGATTTAATCTGACATCGAAAAGTAAAACTTTTCTTTTACTTAATAACGTCGAGGTTAATTTAAAATCCAAAAACGTATGGTCTATTCACCATACAATCATAAATTTATATGTAATACAATATATTTAGTTATGTTTAACATAATCGTTACTTATTTACCGTTCAGTAAATAAGTAACGTTTATGTTTCATATTTTAGTTTATTTTGTCCTCCCACTAATCACTAGATAAATTTTCCTTGATCTAAGATTGTCTGGAAGAGATCGCTCTTTAGCGATAAGAGCGCCTCATTGTGCTTATATTTTTAAACTTTTATTTTAAGTCTGTAATAAATTATTTCTCGTTTATAACAAAGTGTATACATATATACAATGTCTCGTCAAAATCAACAGAACAAATGCGTCTCCAAATTATTAATATAAATAAATGGGTTTAAGGTATTCGAAAGTTTTACAAGGCTCGTACCAATGGGTTTTTTCTAAACCTATGTACGATTCATATCGTTGGCTTGGACATAAATTCGGCGACGGGCTTACCACCTGTCACGTTGTCCCAAAATATCTTCGATAAAAGCTGATAGATAGATATTTAAGTATTTATAATTGCCGAGCTGTTTTATATGTTATATGCTATGGTGCATGTCATCCCAAAAAGACTGCGATGAAAGGTACGCCAAAATAATTTAATTATCTAGACCTCTGTCTTCCCCTGGATTGGGAATGGCGTAAGGATATTTACTATTATTTTATTTATATTTAAGTCACGCTGACGACCGGCCACCTAACCACTCGGGTTGGATGGTCGGAATTCGAATACTTTATACTTGTATTGAATTTTAAGGCGATTAAATAAGGCATACTTTTTAAACGATATTTGATATCGTAGAAAACCATCGCGCGAAAATGTTCACGACGCAGATTCTTACACGTAAATTGTAAACTTCATAACTCAAGAACAGTACTTGATAGTGCAATAAGGTTTTCTTCAAATAGTTTTATATAAATCTACATATTTCCGTGACTCGGTCGAGAGTTTCTGTCAATAAGAGAAACTTTGCACTGCGAAGCAAACGAAAGTCAAACAACCGTAAACATTATTCGCAAAATTGCGCTTTTTCTAAGCCGCATATAAAACAAAATTGTTTTTAAACGCGCAATTTCCGTTGCAATTTTTAAAACAAAAAGATTTAAATGATTACTGACTTCACTTAAACTGCTATAAACCTTTTTTATAAAAAGAAACCGCGATCCCAGCATTGTTATAATGCCCCCAGTCAACTTTTCTGCTGTATGCTTGAATCTGAAAATTCTTCATATTATTCTTCATAGATGTCTTAATATTTTCTCGATTAACTTACATATATGAAATTCATAAATTAGTTTTATTCTTCTAAAAATTGAACAACTATTTTACTTAAAAAATTCTACTAGCTATTCCAATAGCACAAAGTATTTTGAGCTTAAGTGCTCAATGCTTGAAATTTGCGATATAAACAGCATAAAGCACGTTTGAGTACAGTTGAGTGAGTATTGAAGTAAAAAGAAGAGCCAAAAAGAGAAAAGAAGCAAAAATTGACTTGATGAGACTTGATGAGAGAGTAATGGAAGACTAGTGCGACTAAGAGGCAATCGTACTTAAAGAATTGAATTAAAGAAAATATTGGATTAGGAGCTATGAAATGCTTGATTAAATCTTTTCATAGCTACTAACAATACATAGCCTAATCTATGGATATTTTTCAATAAATTTTGCTTTTACCACCACTGGCCTTGGAGGTAACAGGTTAAGGAATAAGGGCCGCAAACATATTTTTGTTTTATTTCTAATATTCCCTATCCCTACTGGAAAAACCTAAAGCGATAGCTTAGGTGAGATAGCTTAGGATAGGTTAGGTGTCGTAAGAGGCGACTAAGAGCCTAAACGCAGTCAAGAAGGCTTGACAATATCAAAGGCTAGCCGTCAGATGGCGGGATAACTAACTTAAAAATATCACAGACCAAAATAAGTACACCAGTGATGGGCAGCAGGGTTCATGGTACAAGGTGTATGGTTCTGCGATCGTCAATCCGCTTGCCGAACTTGGTGATTATTTACGACATTCCCACGGGAGAGCCCTGTCTATGTCCAGCAATGAAATAGCCTGTTATGTATGCATGTATTAATAAATTTATTAAAATGTTCTAAATCCAGCCCCATTTCTTATAATACGTACTTGCAAAGTTCTTTAAATCAAATGCGGACGTGAAAAAGTTTTTTTAAAGATTTAAAAAGTTAATAATAAATTTCTCAGAGTGAAATTTTGTCGTCAAAATATTACCCTTAATTATTTTAGAAGAAAATTCAATTTTAACAGCTATTATGGAATCTTCTATAACGGAGTTAAGCTTGAGCATGTAATGAGGTTATAAATCAATTCGTGCGATACTACTAAGTAAGCAGTTTATATAACATGATACATAAAAACAGCTCTTTCGATTTCAGCAAGTTTTACTATCTCGCTTACAATAACAAGTTTGAAATTTCACCAACTCTGTTTTCCTATTTCTCTCAGGAATTGCATTAACTATTGAGTTTTGAATTGTATTAAACTGAAATATTCATTCTGACTGTTTCTGCGGCACGGATATCCGGAAAACTGAAATCTTTTACAATTACATAATGTTGATTAGCTTAATGACGAATTACATTAATAGCATAATAATAGGGGGTCATTGTAGAAGCGTGCTCGTCGCGACCCCTGCCAGCCCTTTTCAGTGCTGCAATTCTACACAGCTGCGCACCCATGCCAACGAGGGTTAGGGCGTCCCCCCAAGGCGACGCACACCAGTTCGTCCCCGTTGGTGTGAAATGCAGCGCGCAAAGCGGCGATGGGGACCGCCACCCGTCACGCACAGCCCGACACGGCGGAAGGTGGAGGACGGAGTGCAGAGTTGGCACGTGGAATGTTAGAGGAGGCATGAGAGATAAGACGAATGAGTTGATTGAAATAATGAAAGAAAGAGAATTAGATGTCGTGTGTTTGTCGGAGACCAAGCGGAAGGGCAGTGGTACTGAAGAGCTCCCTGGCGGGGCGTTAGCTCTATGGTCCGGAGTCCCGGAGGGCGAGAGCGCCTGCCAGGGAGTGGGGGTGCTGCTGTCGTCTCGGTTGGTCGATGTTATGACTGAATATAAGGTTGTGAACTCGAGACTTCTCTGGGTTCGCTTTAAATTGGGACTGACGAAGTTATTCCTTTTGGCTGTTTATGCGCCGGTGGCTTCGTCGTCCAGAGCTGAGCTGGAGGAGTTTTGGGAGTATGTAAGAGAAGTTCTAGACTTGGTTAGAGGAAACGAAAGAATTGTTGTATGTGGTGATTTGAATGGATGGGTTGGTACCGCTCGGCCAGGGTACGAGTCGGTGCTTGGAATGTTTGGCGATAAAAGGGTTAACGATGCTGGCAAGCTTATACTGGCTGTATGCAAGAAAAAGGGTCTTCTTGTGACAAACACTATGTTTAGTCACAAGAAAATCCATATGTATACTAGAACAAGAGAGAATGAGAGAAGTATGATCGATTTATTCCTGGTGGATGACCGACTGCGAAAACAGGTGATGGATACGCGGGTGTTCCGAGGTGCTGACCTGGGAACGGATCACTACCTAGTGATTACTAGATTTAGGGGTCTGTTCGCGGGTTGGCGCCACCGGACGGCGATACCAGAACCACAGTCGGTCGGTAGCATCCGAAGCTGGAAGCTTCAGGAAGCGGACACTAGGAATAAATATCAAGCAAGGGTAGCCGAAAAGCTGGACAGCATTGGTGTTAGGAAAGAATGTGTGGAAGATATATGGCAGAGCCTTAGAGATGGAATGGTTAATGCAGCGGAAGACGTGTGTGGAAATGTGAAAAGAGGTAGTAGTAAAAAGGGTGATGCATGGTGGAATGACGAAGTGAAAGAAGCTGTAAATAAGAAGAAGAAAGCATGTTTAGACTACTTGGCCTCTAGTAATGATAAGGATATGAGAGAGAAGAAGTTCACACGAAAGCATTGATTGAGGAAGTGCGTGAAAGGAGTAGAATGGAAGCGGACGAAAGGTTGTCGCACAACTTCAAGGAGAACTCCAAACTCTTCAGGAAAGAGGTTGGAAGGACCCGGAGTGGTGCGACAGCCTTAAGAATGAATAAAGTGCTTTCGGGAACCAATGACGGCCCCTGAGAAAAATCGGACGTCATGCAGCGATGGAGCGAATTTTATAGAGATGTATGCGTGTGATGATCTTAGTGAGGGATCCGGGGGTGACGCCGTGACTGGTACGCCAGACTCGGACCTCGATGACACTGAGGTCATCAGTATGAAAGAGATTGAATGTGCGATTAGAAGTTTGAAATGTGGTAAGGCTGCGGGACTTGACAGAGTTACTGCTGAAATGGTCAAGTATGGTGGGCCACGCGTCTGGGACAGCTTTCATCTGCTGTGCAATTTGTGCTGGCGAACGGGGGCTGTTCCGGATGATTGGCGATCCGCGGTCATTGTGCCTTTATATAAAGGTAAAGGTTCACATTATGACTGCGGGTGCTATCGGGCAATCAGCTTGACCAGTTTAGCAAGTAAAGTTAAGAAGTAAGGTTTTGATACGTAGGATGCAAGAGAAATCGGAAAGATTTCTATGGGAGGCACAATGCGGATTTAGACCTGAAAGAGGATGCACGGATCAAATGTTTTCTCTCCGCATGATCACGGAGAAGCTTCTGGCTGCTAACCAGAGGATTTTCTGTGCTCTTGTGGATCTTGAGAAAGCATTTGATAAGGTTGTAAGGAAGAAAATGTGGGGGAACTGTTGCCGGGGTATGGTGTGGATGGTCGATTGCTAAGGGCTGTGCAGTCACTTTACTGTGACTGTAAAGCCTGTGTGCGGGTAGGGCATGACCTGTCACCCATGTTTAGCGTCCAAACGGGCGTAAAACAGGGTTGTGTCATGTCTTCCTGGCTATTCATACTGTATCTCGACAGCTGTTTACAGAAGCTGAAAGATAGCTGTTTGGGTGTGAAATTGGGTGACATAAAAGTAAATTGTCTGCTTTATGCTGATGATGCAGTGCTTATAGCACCATCAGAGGCAGAACTGCAGGCATTAGTCACGTGTATGAAAGAAGAATGTGAAATTAATGGTCTCCGTTTGAATGCTAATAAAACTAAGGTTCTGGTATTTGAAAGGGACGAAGAAAGAACGAAGTGCGAAATTTGGGTAAATCAGGAATGTCTAGAACAGGTGAATGAAATTGTATACTTGGGGAGTGCGTTTAGCCGGGATGAAAGATGTGATTTAGATGTGGACAGGCGTGTCGCTGCCGGGAACAAAGTCAATGGTGCCCTGACTGCGTTAATCAAAAGGCAAGGCGTTGTGAAAAGTGCACGCCTTGCAATACATAACGCAGTGTTGGTACCGACTTTGTTATATGGCAGCGAAACCTGGGTATGCCAGAAGAAGCATAAAAGCAGGTTGAATGCAGTGGAGATGCAATCTCTTCGTAAAATGTGCGGCCTTACCATGGCCGACCGAAAGCGAAACGAAGAGATTCGCAATATGGCAGGTTTGAAAGATGACCTTGTCTCAAAAATGGATAAGGGCGTGCTTCGATGGTTTGGGCACGTTGAGCGAATGAGTGAAGACCGAATGGTGAAGAAAATATATAGCGCGAAAGTTAATATTAAAAGGTGTCGAGGTAGACCGAGATTAACTTTCGAAGACCATGTGAGCAAATTGCTCGAAGAGAGGAGGGTCAAGAGTACTCGGATACCTAGACGTGCATGTATGAAGATGATGAATCTGAAAGAAGCGAAAGAAGTATGTAGGGATCGTGACACTTGGCGATATGTTGTATATAAAGTTTCAGGACATGAAGTCCGTGAATTGCGTTGAAGTAGTACTGAACCTTCTTCGGATCTAATCTTTGTTTCTCTCTTACTCTTTTTTCCCTTACTCTCTCCTCCTTATCACTTCTATCTTTATCACATCTATCCTTATCTCTCCTTTTTATCACTCTCTCTCCCCATCATGGACAATTCTCATTTAAAATCATCTTTAGGAATAAAACGACCCCCGGTCCTCAACTCTGGTGAATATTTGTTCAAAGTTCGTTGTTTACGATTTGATAACACAAGCTACTTTGAGATCAGAGCAATGTAAGTGTCCACATATTTTTAAATAAATATCTTTACTCAATTCACAATACAGGGGTAGATCCACCTTCCACCGAAAATATTTTCGAGACAACGTGACAGGTGATGAGCCCGTCACCGTCTTTATGTTCAAACCAACGATTTGATTCGTATATACTCGTAGGTTTTTGAAAAGCCCATTTGTACGAGCCTGGGATCGAACATAAGTCTCTTGACTCGAAATTCCGACCACCCAACCAATCAGCTATCGTAACTTTTTTATTTTTACAAAAAGTAAAAACAATAAAAGATGCAGGTCTATCTGCATTTATGAATGTACTTGATGCTAAGGAGGTGATAGGCTCACCACTTGACACGTTGTCTCAAATAAACTGAATTGTCAAAGAGGGGAGGGTCAAGAATACTCGGATACCTAGACGAGTATGTATGAAGAAGATGATGAATCTGAAAGAAGTGAAAGAGGTATGTAGGGATCGTGACACTTGGCGATCTGTTCTCTGTGGCTACCCTGTCAGGGATTGTGCGTGAAGATAAGTATAAGTATATAAGTACTGTCTATTCCAATTCATGGTAAAAACGCGTGAAAGATTACATTCAAATTACATATAAATCTCACTTATTACTATACTTAAGTTGCTGTTTTAGTACGAATACAAATGCAAGCTTATGGTGATTCTGATGACTGAAAGTTCTAGAATGAATAAAATATAAACTGCTTTGCAAGTCTCGTGGAAGAATTCGGAAATGCGAAAAATAAAATACAGAAACTTTGTTTACCGCTGTGCCCTCTGTGTTAGTTAAAGTAGTTTCATTTTATTTTTAAACTAACACATTTTTTCAATTTAATAGAATAAAAAAATTGAATATTATTTATAGTTATCTGTATTATACCGACGACCTCCGTGAACGAGTGGCATACGCACCGGTTTTCATGGTGACGCCATCAGAGAGGTCCCGGGTTCGATTCCCGTTTGGGTCAATGTAGAAAACACTTTTAATTAATTTTCTCCGGTCTCTGTGTTAGTGATACATGGTGGATCAAACTTTGGTCTCTTGACTCGTATTCCGATCACTGGGCTATCATGACTAATATTTATAAACATATATAAGCGTTTTATCTCTCCTTAAGGTTGACAGGTAGAGAGTGCTTATCATTTGATCCTATATAATAAAGGTAAGGTTCAATCAAGATTAAATGAGGATCGAACTCGGGTTTCTTGAATCGAATTCCGATCACATAACCACTCGGCTATTGTAACATTTACACTAAAATAGTACACAAATTCAAATATATACAAGATTAGCTCATTTACAGCAACAAAAAAAATTTTCTATTGGTGACATTTATGAGACTAGTCATCCGCGTATCGATTTGATATTTGTCAAGTGTTAAGGCCATTGGCGACAAGATATGACAAATTATCGAGTCACGCACTAAAACTGAACTTCAGACATAATTGCACTAGTCTAGAGCACTTCACCAAAGTGCATGACGACCCAATTTTGAGAGTTTAGGACGCACGTACCGATTTTATATACATTTCTTTTATGCGAACTTTAAAATTGCACTCAACGAATAAGATACGTGTCTTGAATCGTAAAACATTTTATTACGTTTCTGTACATACAGATTACTCTGTCATATTAATGTCCAGAAATTCCATTGGATTTTCAAAAATATTTTTTATAGTAGGTCTATTTATTAAAATAGAAGTAATATTAATTATTAATTATAGCAAAATAATAATAAGTATTCATCAAAACAGCTAAACAGACTTTTTAAAAAACAAAGGAAGTAACAATCAAAATGTATATATTAAAAAATTGTAATGAAAACAATATCTGCAAAATACACAAAATAACACTCTAGAATGACATACATTAATAAAACACGATTAAAAAAACAATTTAAAATTATTTAAATAACACAATTGGACTTTAATTCTTAACAGTCAACAATGTAATATCAATTATACTCGTATATTAAAGTCATGATAACCAAGAGCCAGGAGGCCCGACAAGTTGTCACAAATAAGCTCAGGTAAAGTAAAGAAATAAACCGTCTAGACGTTATTTCATTCAAGCTTATTTATTTGTTATATTTAATTGAAAAAAAAAAAGTATTGACCGTGTGGTAACGGCGTGAGAATATTGTCATCAGATCAGATCAGAGCAGACCATTTACACCTCTGACGCTGTTGCCCATCTTCGGTCTAATATTTTTAGAGATGGTTATCCCGCCTCTATCGGTTGCTATAACGATATTCGAGGCTGTTTCCCTTAGTCGACTCTTACGACACCCACGGGAAGAAAGGAGTCACAATATTTTTAAACCATAACCACATGGTAATAAATTTACTTATAATCAGCTGAAATAACAATAAATGTTCTTCGTAATTAAAGTAAATAAATTTAGTTATTTTATTTTATAGAAAAGGAGGCAAACGAGCAGGTGGCTCACGTAATGGTAAGTGATTACCGCCACCCATGAACACCCGCAATACCAGATGCGTTGCCACCCTTAGAGTGCCCCGCCCCCAAAATTGGACATGCAACAACAAAAGCTGAAGTGTGGCTCTATCACTGTTAATAATTTTATTATTAATGTTAAAATTGTATTAATTAAAATTGTTACGTTAATAATTTTTATATTTATTTATTAGTGGGTAGTTTTTATAACTGGTGAAGTTGGTTAGTTAACCATTCCTGTAATGAGAAGTAGATGACAGGTGCAAATTAAAGAAAAAAAATTGATTTAAATGAAAATCGTTTGGTGGGGAAAAGCTCCGTTACTATAAAAATACTCTGGAAGTAGGACAGACTACTGGGAATTAGGGTTAACCAATTCAGATCTTTGAAGAAAATTAAATATACTATACGTATATGCCATAGGTATTAAATTATATAATGTGTAAATTAAATTAAAGTCACGATAGCCGAGTAATTGGGTGGTCGGAATTTCGTGTTGTTATGTCGTTGGCTTTGACATAAAGACGGCGACGGGCTCACCACCTGTCACGTTGTCACGAAAATATCTTCGGAGGAAGGTGGGTCGAAGGGACTTAAATGTCTAGACTAGACCTCTGTCTACCCCTGTATTTGGAATTGCATGAAGATAGTTTTTTGATGTGTAAATGTAGAACAACACACAACCTCCTCCTCCTTACTAATCCTCCTCTACTCCAATATGGAGGATTTGTCATAGTCACCCTGGAAAGAGGATTTAAGATCACAGTACCAAATATTAGAATTCCAGTTAAGAGGCCCGAGTTCGAACAGAACAGGTCTTAGGCTCGTACTTATGGGTTTTTTCCACAACTTATGTACAATTTTATCGTTGGCTTGAATATAAAGACGGCGACAGGCTCACCACCTGTCACGTTGTCACGAAAATATCTTCGGAGGAAGGTGGGTCGAAGGGACTTAAATGTCTAGACTAGACCTCTGTCTACCCCTGTATTTGGAATTGCATGAAGATAGTTTTTAATGTGTAAATGTAGAACAACACACAACCTCCTTACTAATCCTCCTCTACTCCAATATGGAGGATTTGTCATAGTCACCCTGGAAAGAGGATTTAAGATCACAGTACCAAATATTAGAATTCTAGTCAAGAGGCCCGAGTTCGAACAGAACAGGTCTTAGGCTCGTACTTATGGGTTTTCCACAACTTATGTACAATTTTATCGTTGGCTTGAATATAAAGACGGCGACAGGCTCACCACCTGTCACGTTGTCACGAAAATATCTTCGGAGGAAGGTGGGTCGAAGGGACTTAAATGTCTAGACTAGACCTCTGTCTACCCCTGTATTTGGAATTGCATGAAGATAGTTTTTAATGTGTAAATGTAGAACAACACACAACCTCCTTACTAATCCTCCTCTACTCCAATATGGAGGATTTGTCATAGTCACCCTGGAAAGAGGATTTAAGATCACAGTACCAAATATTAGAATTCTAGTCAAGAGGCCCGAGTTCGAACAGAACAGGTCTTAGGCTCGTACTTATGGGTTTTCCACAACTTATGTACAATTTTATCGTTGGCTTGAATATAAAGACGGCGACAGGCTCACCACCTGTCACGTTGTCACGAAAATATCTTCGGAGGAAGGTGGGTCGAAGGGACTTAAATGTCTAGACTAGACCTCTGTCTACCCCTGTATTTGGAATTGCATGAAGATAGTTTTTAATGTGTAAATGTAGAACAACACACAACCTCCTTACTAATCCTCCTCTACTCCAATATGGAGGATTTGTCATAGTCACCCTGGAAAGAGGATTTAAGATCACAGTACCAAATATTAGAATTCTAGTCAAGAGGCCCGAGTTCGAACAGAACAGGTCTTAGGCTCGTACTTATGGGTTTTCCACAACTTATGTACAATTTTATCGTTGGCTTGAATATAAAGACGGCGACAGGCTCACCACCTGTCACGTTGTCACGAAAATATCTTCGGAGGAAGGTGGGTCGAAGGGACTTAAATGTCTAGACTAGACCTCTGTCTACCCCTGTATTTGGAATTGCATGAAGATAGTTTTTTAATGTGTAAATGTAGAACAACACACAACCTCCTTACTAATCCTCCTCTACTCCAATATGGAGGATTTGTCATAGTCACCCTGGAAAGAGGATTTAAGATCACAGTACCAAATATTAGAATTCCAGTCAAGAGGCCCGAGTTCTAACAGAACAGGTCTTAGCCTCGTACTTATGGGTTTTTTCCACAACTTATGTACAATTTTTATCGTTGGCTTGAATATAAAGACGGCGACAGGCTCACCACCTGTCACGTTGTCACGAAAATATCTTCGGAGGAAGGTGGGTCGAAGGGACTTAAATGTCTAGACTAGACCTCTGTCTACCCCTGTATATGGAATTGCATGAAGATAGTTTTTTAATGTGTAAATGTAGAACAACACACAACCTCCTTACTAATCCTCCTCTACTCCAATATGGAGGATTTGTCATAGTCACCCTGGAAAGAGGATTTAAGATCACAGTACCAAATATTAGAATTCCAGTCAAGAGGCCCGAGTTCTAACAGAACAGGTCTTAGCCTCGTACTTATGGGTTTTTTCCACAACTTATGTACAATTTTTATCGTTGGCTTGAATATAAAGACGGCGACAGGCTCACCACCTGTCACGTTGTCACGAAAATATCTTCGGAGGAAGGTGGGTCGAAGGGACTTAAATGTCTAGACTAGACCTCTGTCTACCCCTGTATTTGGAATTGCATGAAGATAGTTTTTAATGTGTAAATGTAGAACAACACACAACCTCCTTACTAATCCTCCTCTACTCCAATATGGAGGATTTGTCATAGTCACCCTGGAAAGAGGATTTAAGATCACAGTACCAAATATTAGAATTCTAGTCAAGAGGCCCGAGTTCGAACAGAACAGGTCTTAGGCTCGTACTTATGGGTTTTTCCACAACTTATGTACAATTTTATTGATTTTTAAAGTTCTCTTTAACGCAGTGTAATAAGTATGTAGTAAGTGTCACGATAACCGAGTGGGCGATCGGCATTCGAGTCAAGAGACCCGAGTTTATACCCTAAGGCTCGTACCAATGGGTTTTCAAAACTTATGAAAGATTTATAACGTTGGCTTGGACATAAAGACGGTGAGGGCTCACCACATGTCCCGTTGTCTTAGTCGGAAGGTGGGTCGAAAGGACTTAATTGTCTAGACCTCGATCTACCTATATCTACTAGATTGGGAATGGCGTGAAGATATTTTATTTCATTTGTCCATTAACGTTATTACAAAATTTACTTTTGAATTTGTTGTTGCATGAGTGAATTACCGGCCCTGAGGTCCCGGGTTTGATTCCCCGATGACTCAATGTATAAAACCACATATTCTTTATTTTCTCGGGTCAGGATATTTGTGGTACTTTGGTTTTGCTGATTCCTTAACACAAGTGCTTTAGCTACTTATCTTAAATGCAGGACATAGGCATCTACCGTAATGGAGAGTTTGCCATAATCGACACGCTTGACGAGTGGGTTGCCGATCGCAGTACCGAACACCTCGCACCATAGACATTACTGCCCATCAATGGTCCCCGCCATTTATCTGTAACCAATGACATTTCTAAGATTTTTCTTTGAATGTCTCTAACTACACCCGTAAAATATACGGTTCTTTTTAAGCGTGATTTTGCTTAACCAATTTTGATATGTATGTAACCGGGGAGGGGCCCCGGGCTCACGACACTACTGGCTGCTATTTACTTTAGAAAATCAGGGAATACCACGCGAGTTTTGATAGTAATGCGCGGGCTGCAACTAGTATTGTAAATATGTATAAAATGTTTTTTTTTTATCTTGTATTTGTATAACATGCCAAGTCCACTGTGATTTATTAAAACATTATCGACGACCTCCGAGGACGAGTGGCGTACGCACCGCTTGTCGTGGTGTCATCACCTCTGTAGTCCCGGGTTAGATTCCTGTACGGATCAATGAACCACATTTTCTATAATGTCTCGGTTTGGTATTTCGTTGTTTCCGATTCCACAACGCAAGTGCTTTTTCCACTTATTTATTAATGTATCTATCTATGCACAAATGTATGAACTCATAGCTTACAGTGAAAACTATACCAACCATAGTCATGGTTGTAGTGATTGTCAAATTAAATCAATCAAATTGCGGAATTCCGAGACCAGCGACCGGATTCCGAATCAATTTTAGAAGTGCCGAATATCCAATATAGGAATGCAATAAAGAAACGTCATTTTCGTTTGCCGTACACATATTTACCACATACTCGAGCCGGAGAAAATATTACGACAGACAAACATTTAATCATAGGTTTTCTTTAATTGATTCCGCTTTTTTATATTTAATTTGTGTTCTAAACTGAACGAATAGCCAGTATTGAACAATTACATACTCTGTTAATTTATGCAACTACTTATTTTGTATATTTATGTTGTAATGTAAATCGATGGTAATGTTACTTATTATCTTACTTATTGTCTTGAGTAATGTAAATAACAGGCATATGACTTCCCCCCCCCCCTTCCCCACCCCACATACATAAACATACACACAATAGTTCCAACAGGACAATGTGTGTACTAAGAAATACTTCGTTAAGTTAAAATTAGTACAATGACATTTTTGCAATTCGTCGATATTAAAGTTCTACGGAGTTGGTGTAAATTTATATTACATAAAAGCTAGTAATAATTAACTGTTATAAAGTTAATCACAAATAAATAAAAATATCAGACACAGGCGGGATTGATTTTAAAGTTCTCTTTAACGCAGTGTAATAAGTATGTAGTAAGTGTCACGATAACCGAGTGGGCGATCGGCATTCGAGTCAAGAGACCCGAGTTTATACCCTAAGGCTCGTACCAATGGGTTTTCAAAACTTATGAAAGATTTATAACGTTGGCTTGGACATAAAGACGGTGAGGGCTCACCACATGTCCCGTTGTCTTAGTCGGAAGGTGGGTCGAAAGGACTTAATTGTCTAGACCTCGATCTACCTATATCTACTAGATTGGGAATGGCGTGAAGATATTTTATTTCATTTGTCCATTAACGTTATTACAAAATTTACTTTTGAATTTGTTGTTGCATGAGTGAATTACCGGCCCTGAGGTCCCGGGTTTGATTCCCCGATGACTCAATGTATAAAACCACATATTCTTTATTTTCTCAGGTCAGGATATTTTGTGGTACTTTGGTTTTGCTGATTCCTTAACACAAGTGCTTTAGCTACTTATCTTAAATGCAGGACATAGGCATCTACCGTAATGGAGAGTTTGCCATAATCGACACGCTTGACGAGTGGGTTGCCGATCGCAGTACCGAACACCTCGCACCATAGACATTACTGCCCATCAATGGTCCCCGCCATTTATCTGTAACCAATGACATTTCTAAGATTTTTCTTTGAATGTCTCTAACTACACCCGTAAAATATACGGTTCTTTTTAAGCGTGATTTTGCTTAACCAATTTTGATATGTATGTAACCGGGGAGGGGCCCCGGGCTCACGACACTACTGGCTGCTATTTACTTTAGAAAATCAGGGAATACCACGCGAGTTTTGATAGTAATGCGCGGGCTGCAACTAGTATTGTAAATATGTATAAAATTTTTTTTTTATCTTGTATTTGTATAACATGCCAAGTCCACTGTGATTTATTAAAACATTATCGACGACCTCCGAGGACGAGTGGCGTACGCACCGCTTGTCGTGGTGTCATCACCTCTGTAGTCCCGGGTTAGATTCCTGTACGGATCAATGAACCACATTTTCTATAATGTCTCGGTTTGGTATTTCGTTGTTTCCGATTCCACAACGCAAGTGCTTTTTCCACTTATTTATTAATGTATCTATCTATGCACAAATGTATGAACTCATAGCTTACAGTGAAAACTATACCAACCATAGTCATGGTTGTAGTGATTGTCAAATTAAATCAATCAAATTGCGGAATTCCGAGACCAGCGACCGGATTCCGAATCAATTTAGAAGTGCCGAATATCCAATATAGGAATGCAATAAAGAAACGTCATTTTCGTTTGCCGTACACATATTTACCACATACTCGAGCCGGAGAAAATATTACGACAAACAAACATTTAATCATAGGTTTTCTTTTATTGATTCCGCTTTTAGATTTAATTTGTTTTCTAAACTGAACGAATAGCCAATATTGAACAATTACATACTCTGTTAATTTATGCAACTACTTATTTTGTATATTTATGTTGTAATGTAAATCGATGGTAATGTTACTTATTATCTTACTTATTGTCTTGAGTAATGTAAATAACAGGTATATGACTTCCCCTCTTCCCACCCACATACATAAACATACACACAATAGTTCCAACAGGACAATGTGTGTACTAAGAAATACTTCGTTAAGTTAAAATTAGTACAATGACATTTTGCAATTCGTCGATATTAAAGTTCTACGGAGTTGGTGTAAATTTATATTACATAAAAGCTAGTAATAATTAACTGTTATAAAGTTAATCACAAATAAATAAAATATCAGACACAGGCGGGATTGATTTTAAAGTTCTCTTTAACGCAGTGTAATAAGTATGTAGTAAGTGTCACGATAACCGAGTGGGCGATCGGCATTCGAGTCAAGAGACCCGAGTTTATACCCTAAGGCTCGTACCAATGGGTTTTTTCAAAAACTTATGAAAGATTTATAACGTTGGCTTGGACATAAAGACGGTGAGGGGCTCACCACATGTCCCGTTGTCTTAGTCGGAAGGTGGGTCGAAAGGACTTAATTGTCTAGACCTCGATCTACCTATATCTACTAGTATTGGGAATGGCGCGAGGATATTTTATTTCATTTGTCCATTAACGTTATTACAAAAATTCTAGTATGACTAACATGCTTTAAAATTCAATTGTATATATACATTATATATATATACATATGTGTATTACTTACTACTTATTACATAAGATTATATTTATATCTTATCACCATCCAGTTGCTAACGCACTGGCGACTCTAGAACTACAGATTGTCGTCAAATAATTTCGACATGTTGACAATTAATAATTAAATCAATTATGGTCGAATTTTGAGCAGCCTACGAAAAGGAAAATATTAATATCTTCACGTAATTCCCAATACAGGCGTAGATATAGGTCTAGTCTAGACAATTAAGTCCCCTTGAACTACTTCCGCCGAAGATATTTTCGGGACAACTTGACAGGTGGTGAGCCCGTCGCAGTCTTTATGTCCAAGCCAACGATGTAATTCGTACACAAGTTTTTGAAAAACCCATTGGTACGAGCCTTCCACCGAGGATCGATCTCGAGTCTCTTGATCCGAAATTCCCCCCACCCAACGACTCGGCTATCGTGACTATACGAATAGATCGCATATAACCGAGTGGTTATGAGAACGGAATTCGAATCTAGAGACTAGAGTTGGGATCTTCAAGAAAAAGGTCGTACCGATGAGTTTTATAGTAACTTGTAACAAAAATATTTTAAATGTAAAATAAAGTGTTTAATATTTGAAAACGGGCCACTGGTCCGTCTTGACTTAAAGGATTCTCTATTCTTTCAACTTTAAACTTTTCCTAAAGATAAATAAAAATTAAGATTTAGTTAAATCTTAATGGTGTTTCTAAAGCTTAACCAAAGTTTCAATCGCTCGTCTTTACAATGTCATTTTTAAAACAGGTATAATTTTAAAATAATCTTCAAGTATTGTGTGGCTGATCGCTTGTTTTTATACGTGTTACGGATTTTTTTTCTATATTTTTTTTTAGTAATTTTTATAAATCACTGTGGTATTTACTTGGCTTTCTTAGTGTGCTCTTCTTTCAAATATTTTCTAAATTTATTGATTTTGAACAATGGCCGAATGTTTTAAGAATTTTTGAGTTGATGAGCCTGTCACTGTTTATTATTGCCTGGGCAACGATATAAATCTTATTTAAGTGTTAATAAAATCAATCCTCTTGGAATTGAACTAGAGCCTTTTGTTTCAAACTAATCGAACCAGTGGGGTAACACGTCACTTTTAATTTCCTGTATAATTTGTTAGCAAAATATATAAACTTTATTCTGTACACAAAGAGAAAGTAAAAGACAAAGTATAGGGAAGACGGAAATTTCTATGATGAACGCTGTCAAGAATTAACTACTCTCTGAAGTTCACAGTTCATCACAACGCAGACGCTTCCATTAACAAAAAGCCGCAAACCTCTTGTGCATACTTTAGAAAATTAGTCTTTGTAAATTATTATAAAATTTTATCACATTTTGTGCCTTAGGCTAAAATGAAATAATGCGCCTTGAACAAGCAACGTTCCGTGTTGAACTAGTACACCCTTTTTACTTATTAAAATAACTAGTATATTAGTACCCCTATGGACGAGTGGCGCACACACTGGATATCACGGCGCCGTCAGCTCTTTGATCACAGAATTCTCGGACGGGTCAATATAAAAAAAAAATTTTTTTACGCATTTTCCCCGATCTGGGTGATCGTAGTACCTTCCTTGTTTCTGATTCATTACATTTACCTATTTCTGCTAGGATATAGTATTGTAAATAGGATATAGTATTGTAAAAAACGCTGTAGAAATTTGTGGAATCAGTCACTGTAACATTCAAATGCCTGTTCGATATTTTCTTCTCTTACGAAATAACAGCGACGTATAACGCAATAAGGAAATAACCATGAGTTTTCTTAAGGGAGCATTTATAGTAACAAGTACATCGCAATAAATGAACTTGAGTGAAAGAAAACACTCGTCTATCGGATTAAAGATATGTTTTCCGACGTAATACAGAACAATGTATGTACTAACGGTACACTTGATACAAATTGGATTTAAGGCTGGTCCCATTCTTCCCGTGGGTGGTTTAAGAGGAGGCTTTTATGGTGACACTAGCTCTGAGTTCCCGGGTTGGATTCTCGGTCGGGTAATGTAGAAAACACTTTTTATAAATTTTCTCGGAGCTGAGTGTTTGTGGTACCATCTTTGTAGCCGATTGCATAACACAATGGCATTAGCTACTTTGTTGGGGAACAGCGTATGACGACATCTACGTGTCCATATTGGAAGTTCGCTGGCGACGGATACAGGAAACACTTTGACATCCTACATCGCGCTATCGAAGTTCGCACGATTATACGCATATACTTTCGTTCACAGAGG
Source organism: Sericinus montela (assembly GCA_029286605.1). Classification (NCBI taxonomy): domain Eukaryota; kingdom Metazoa; phylum Arthropoda; class Insecta; order Lepidoptera; family Papilionidae; genus Sericinus; species Sericinus montela. The sequence continues at coordinate 138,173 of JAGSMR010000143.1, forward strand.
TCCAGTACGTCACGACGTTGTTTTTCTTTCTTCTTTTTCACCTGCGGTCCTTCGTTCTCGTAGGTGTCTACAGACAAAGCTGTAAAGGCCTCCAGGCCAACAGCATCCTATAGACGGATTTTAGTCGGTATGTTTCTACTTCAGAGGTCAGGGAACTTGCGACAGCACTAATGATGTAAGAGACTGGTACTCCGATCGCCAAACCTCTTGCCAAATGTGGCAACTAAATAACTTCATTTGTTTATAGTAGTTGAAATTGGTTTCAATTGCGACTTCGCCCGAGTTAACGCAGATTTAGAAGAATTTGAAATATAATCACCCAACAAAATATAAAACCTATGAAATGAAGCTTTTGGGGCACCGTCTGTCTCTATACAAAAATTCAGTGCGGTTAAAGTGTGATTATTTTATAAATAAACTCACCTGTGCATTTAAAATATTAATAAGGATTATAGGATTCTGATTAACATTAATAAATAATATGTATTATTTGTAGCCTCTCGTCTATTTATAACAATAATCAGCACGTTCACATTAATTGTGGTATTAAATAATAAGAACAATAATATAAAATAAATTTTTAGATAAAAAAATAGACAGGAAAACTATTCGTTATTTAATTCATAATTAGTAACATATAGCTAATGCATTATTATCTATACTTTTTTAAATCGATTTCATAAAAATATTTAATCCAATAAAAATGAATGAATAAATAAATGAATATTTTTATTGAACACCACTGAAAAAAACAATTAAATATCAAAGTAAGACGATTCTATAATTAGGAAAAATTATGTCTATATTGTAAAAATATATATTATTCATTAAATGATACTTTCTTTTCAATTAGTAACTTATAGCTTCCAAAACTGTATAGCATTTAAGGTCTTGGTGGGGGAAGCCCCTTATTGGTTTAAATTAATTTATTATTTTTATATTAATCTTCACGCACAATCCCTGACGGGGTAGCCAGAGAGAACATATCGCTAAGTGTCACGATCCCTACATACTTCTTTCGCTTCTTTCAGATTCATCATCTTCATACATGCACGTCTAGGTATCCGAGTACTCTTGACCCTCCCCTCTTCGAGCAATTTGTTTACATTATCTTCGAAAGTTAGTCTCGGTCTACCTCGACACCTTTTAATATTAACTGTCGCGCTATATATTTTCTTCACCATTCAGTCTTTACTCATTCGCTCAACATGCCCAAACTATCGAAGCACGCCCTTATCCATTTTTGAGACAAGGTCATCTTTCAAACCTGCCATATTGCGAATCTCATCGTTTCGCTATTGGTCGGTCATGGTAAGGCCGCACATTTTACGAAGAGATCGCATCTCCACTGCATTCAACCTGCTTTTATGCATCTTCTGGTATACCCAGGTTTTGCTGCCATGTAACAAAGTCGGTACCAACACTGCGTTATGTATTGCAAGGCACGCACTTTTCACAACGCCTTGCCTTTTGATTAACGCAGTCAGGGCACCAATGACTTTTTTCCCGGCAGCGACACGCCTGTCCACATCTAAATCACATCTTCCATCCCGGCTAAACGCACTCCCTAAGTATACAATTTCATTCACCTGTTCTAGACATTCCTGATTTACCCAAATTTCGCACTTCGTTCTTTCTTCGTCCCTTTCAAATACCAGTACCTTAGTTTTATTAGCATTCAAACGGAGACCATTAATTTCACATTCTTCTTTCATACATGTAACTAATGCCTGCAGTTCTGCCTCTGATGGTGCAATAAGCACTGCATCATCATAATGTAGCAGACAATTTATTTTTATGTCACCCAATTTCACACCTAAACAGCTATCTTTCAGCTTCTGTAAACAGCTGTCGAGATTCAGTATGAACAGCTAGGAAGACATGACACAACCCTGTTTTACGCCCGTTTGGACGCTAAATATGGGTGACAGGTCATGCCCTGTGCGGGTGCACACAGGCTTTACAGTCACAGTAAAGTGACTGCACAGCCCTTAGCAATCGACCATCCACACCATACCCCGGCAACAGTTCCCACATTTTCTTCCTTACAACCTTATCAAATGCTTTCTCAAGATCCACAAAAGCACAGAAAATCTTCTGGTTAGCAGCCGGAAGCTTCTCCGTGATCATGCGGAGAGAAAACATTTGATCCGTGCATCCTCTTCCAGGTCTAAATCCGCATTGTGCCTCCCATAGAAATCTTTCCGATTTCTCTTGCATCCTACGTGTCAAAACCTTCGAGTAAACTTTACTTGCTAAACTGGTCACGTTGATCGCCCGGTAGCACCCGCAGTCATAATGTGAACCTTTACCATTATATAAAGGCACAATGACCGCGGATAGCCAATCATCCGGAACAGCCCCCGTTCGCCAGCACAAATTGTATCGCAGATGAAAGCTATCCCAGACGCGTGGCCCACCATACTTGACCATTTCAGCTACTGTAGATAGAGTTACTACTCTGTTTAGTCCGCAGCCTTACCACATTTCAAACTTCTAATCGCACATTCAATCTCTTTCATACTGATGACCTCAGTGTCATCGAGGACCGAGTCTGGCGTACCAGTCACGGCGTCATCCCCGGATCCCCCACTAAGATCATCACACGCATACATCTCTCTATAAAGTTCGCTCCATCGCTGCATGACGTCCGATTTTTCTGAGAGGACGTCATTGATTCCCGAAAGCACTTTATTCATTCTTAAGGCTGTCGCGCCACTCCGGGTCCTTCCAACCTCTTTCCAGAAGAGTTTGGAGTTATCCTTGAAGTTGTACGAAAACCTTTTGTCCGCTTCCATTCTACTTCTTTCACGCACTTCCTCAATCAATGCTTTCGTGTGAACTTTCTGGAGTTTATATCTTTCTTTCCTCTTCTCTCTCATATCCTTATGTTTACTAGAGGCCAAGTAGTCTAACCATGCTTTCTTTTTCTTATTTACTGCTTCTTTCACTTCGTCATTCCACCATGCATCACCCTTTTTACTACTACCTCTTTTCACAGTTCCACACACGCCTTCCGCTGCACTAACCATTCCATCTCTAAGTCTCTGCCATATTTCTTCCACACATTCTTTCTTGACATTGATGCTGTCCAGCTTTTCGGCTATCCTTGCTTGATATTTATCCCTAGTGTCCGCTTCCTGAAGCTTCCAGCTTCGGATGCTACCGATCGACTGTGGTTCTGGTATCGCCGTCTGGTGGCGCGAACAGACCCTAAATCTAGTAATCACTAGATAGTGATCCGTTCCCAGGTCAGCACCCCGGAACACTCGCGTATCCATCACCTGTTTTCGCAGTCGGTCAACCACCAGGAATAAATCGATCATACTTCTCTCATTCTCTCTTATTCTAGTATACATATGGATTTTCTTGTGACTAAACATAGTGTTTGTTACAAGAAGACCCTTTTTCTTGCACACAGCCAGTATAAGCTTGCTAGCAACGTTAACCCTTTTATCACCAAACATTCCAAACACTGACTCGTACCCTGGCCGAGCGGTACCAACCCATCCATTCAAATCACCACATACAACAATTCTTTCGTTTCCTCTAACCAATTCTAGGACTTCTCTTACATTCTCCCAAAACTCCTCCAGCTCAACTCTGGACGACGAAGCTACCGGCGCGTAGACAGCCAAAAGGAATAACTTCGTCAGTCCCAATTTAAAGCGAACCCAGAGAAGTTTCGAGTTCACAACCTTACATTCAGTCATAACATCGACCAACCGTGACGGCAGCAGCACCCCCACTCCCTGGCAGGCGCTCTCGCTCTCCGGGACTCCGGACCATATAGCTAACGCCCCGCCAGGGAGCTCTTCAGTACCGCTGCCCTTCCGCTTGGTCTCCGACAGACACACGACATCTAATTCTCTTTCTTTCATGATTTCAATCAATTCATTCGTCTTATCTCTCACGCCTCCTTTAACATTCCACGTGCCAACTCTGCACTCCATCCTCCACCTTCCGCCATGTCGGGCTGTGTGTGACGGGTGGCGGTTTCCATCGCCGCTTTGCTCGCTGCATTCCACACCAACGGGGACGAACTGGTGTGCATCGCCTTGGGGGGACACCCTAACCATCGTTGGCATGGGTTCGTAGCTGTGTAGAATTGCAGCCCTGAAAAGGGCTGGCTTCAAATTAATGTGTATTAAATTAAATTTCCTCTACTTTTATTTACAATTCATTTGACTTTGAAGACTTAAAATAGGTAATAAATTTTTTATGTCTTACGTGATATGAATTTTGGGAGAGGTTTAATTTAATTTTCCTATTTATCTAAAAGCACATTTTTCCTAACTTTGTTAGTCTTGTAGCAAGGTAGACCTTATTAGGTTAGACTTAGTAAGACATCTTAAAGATAAAGACATCTCCACATTCAAACTTGGAGTTAAAAATTCTAGTTAATGTTTACTATGTTGACTATGGATAAATAAATAAATATCTCCACGCAATTTTCAATACAGGGGTAGACAGAGGTCTAGTCTAGATAGTTAAGTCCCTTTGACCCACCTTCCACCGAAGATATTTTCGGGACAACGTGACAGGTGGTGAGCCCGTCGCCGCCTTTTATGGACTATGGAGATCGTATTAATGCGTTATATCTATTTTAATAAAGTAAAAGTGGATAAAGGTAGCTGGGCTATGGACCAACTCCGTATTTATCTATGTATTGAAACACATAAGCATAGTCTTATTAGTCGAGCAGTTGGGTGATCGAAATTCGAGTCTAGAGATCCGACTTCGATCCCAAAGGCTTCACATATTTTCCGCATATGACAGTCATTTCTGGTTTGTTCATAACAAACTAGCTTGCAGCTGCGACTCCGTCCGCGTTAATGTAGGTTAATCTAGATTTTTAAGAAGGAAATCTGAACAGTTATGAACAATCATGACTAGAGTCAAACATTGATAGACATAGATTGTCCTTATCGTGACACGAACCTGCGACGCTTATTTCCGGAGGCATGGTCACTTACAACAGCTATCGTCTTACTAAGGTCGTCATATTTACAATTCGTGCACTGTAATACATTCAATTACGATTCTATATCCTTGATGCAGGAAAATTTCATTAGTCAAGGATCCTCGTTCATAGAGAATCCTCTAAAAGGTTTCGGCTCAGTTTGCGTTAATTATTTAGGGTAGATATTTGATAACCTTCGTAGACGAGTCGTGTAAACGCCGGTTTTCAAGGTGTCGCCATCACGCGGTCCCGGGGTGGATTCTATTCGGATCAATGTAGATAAACCACTTTTTCTACATTTTTTAGTATATAGTAGTATAGTAGTATATTTCTCTTATGTATAATGCCATTTATGTGCTCTTTACGTGCGTATCTGCTGTCTGAAAACCAGCTTTCTAATATTTTTAGTGTGTTTTGAGATATAAAGAGCAGAAAAAAAAATTTTTCTGCTCTTTATATCTCGAACCGAGATAGACGAAGGTCTAGACAGTTAAGTCCATTTGACCCACCTTTCGCCAAAGGTTATTTAGGATAATGAGATAGGTGATGAGCCCATTGACTTCTTTGTGTCCAAGCGAACAGTACAATAATATTCACATAGGCATATTTTATGTAGATAAATAGTCATCTATAGTCACGATAGCCGAGTGGTTGGGTGATCGAAATTCGAGTCAAAAGATCTGAGTTCGATCCCAAAGGCTTCACATATTTACCGCATATGACAGTCATTTCTGGTTTGTTCATAACAAACTAGCTTGCAGCTGCGACTCCGTCCGCGTTAATGTAGGTTAATCTAGATTTTTTGAAGAAGGAAATCTGAACAGTTATGAACAATCATGACTAGAGTCCAAACATTGATAGACATAGATTGTCCTTATCGTGACACGAACCTGCGACCCTTATCTCCGGAGGCATGGTCACTTACAACTAAGCTATCGTCTTACTAAGGTCGTCATATTTACAATTCGTGCACTGTAATACATTCAATTACGATTCTATATCCTTGATGCAGGAAAATTTCATTAGTCAAGGATCCTCGTTCATAGAGTGAAGGTCGAGTCAATTCAACGAGCCATTTAACTGGAGTAACCTTTCGAAATAACACTTGGACGCTACGTAACGTAACACCGGTTAGTTCCAGTAGATTGGCACACCTGCATTTGGCGTTACTATAATTTCAGATGTTATACATCTATTCTTAATAATTTGGATTGAACAATCCTGTTCTTCCTGTGGGTATCACAAGACCTAGGAAACCTAGAAAATATGCGTGAAAATGATTGTGAAATATATTGATTACAAACATTCTTTCTTATTATTAAGTCAGGGTCGTAACTCTGTTACATCGAGGCCACCTATTTAGTTGTGTTGTATATAGTTATATATTTCCGGTTCGTATTTTTTAAAGCTTATTTATTTTCCATATTACACTTTGGAGTAGTGGTTGGATGATTGGAATCGAATCAGGACACCCAAGTTCGATACCTAAGAGGAAGTAAGTTCAAAATTATGTACAATTTCTTTCAATACATTGAACACTTCGTCTTGTTCACAGTCGTCATATCATTTTTATTACATATATCCGATTATTATTTTATTATTTTATTATTATTATAAATATCCGATGATATGTAGGTCGATCGGACTTAATTGCACAGTCATTTGACAAATACAGTATAAGGAAATGAAAAATGAAAAAAACGGTACAACTGAAAAATATTGCTGTATCAACGAAACTTCTGTAATTTATACGTATTTTTTGAACATAATAGACTATTGCATATCATAACAATGTATTGAAGTAACGTAAGGTGATGATTTATTTAAAAAAATATCTTCACGCAATTCCCAATACAGGGGTAGACAGAGGACAAGTCTAGACAATTTAGTCCCTTTGACCCAACTTCCACCGAAGATATTTTCGGGACAACGTGACAGGTGGTGAGCCCGTCGCCTTCTTTACGTCCAAGCCAACGATGAAATTCGTACATAAGTTTATTGAAAGACTCATTGGTACTGCCACCTGTGGATCGAACTCGGGTCTCACGACTCGAAATTCCGACCACCCAACAACTCGGCTATCGTGACTCTAATTATTATTTATTTTTTAAATATGAAAAAAGTTTATACGCTGTGGAAGCGAAACCTTGAAACAAATAAACTTCGGTGTATTGTGTCTCATTTTTGCGCGGGATTAACCCACATAGATAGATATATTTGTGTCCTCTTTTTGATATTGCTTTTACATTTCATCGACCTTCAAATGATGATAGTGTAAAAGATATTTTCAAATTAAATACTGTTCTATAATAATTGAAGGCTTCCTATATGATGAGTTTGAGCTTCATTATTTTACGTAGCGTATCTTCGTTGTGCTTAATTAATGCTTTTAATCTATGAGAGAATGGTCCTCTGCTAGTCGAGCCGACCTCTTTACGTGCTCCATTCGGCACCTCTGTGGACGCGCCTCTTTGCCAAATGTGAACTATAGTTGATTGAAACGACTAAGGGGAGGTGTTCAATGGACTACAAATGACATCATTCACATATCTGGCTTATAACTAGAATATTTGTAATACATATCCAATATTTTAGAAGTCACGATAGCGGAGTGTTTGGGCGGTCGGAATTTCGAGTCGTGAGACCCGAGTTCGATCCCCAGGTGGCAGGCTCTTTCCAATGTGTTTTTCAAAAATCTATGTACGAATTATATCGTTGGCTTGGACATAAAAAGACGACGACGGGCTCACCACCTGTCACGTTGTCCGGAAAATATCTTCGATGGAATGTGGGTCGAAGGGACTTAATTGTCTAGACTAGACCTCTGTCTTATATAATTTCGTATTCCACTCACTGCATTCAACAAAGTTAGATGGATAATTAAGAATTAAATTAGATTTTCTCTAAGCCCCACTCTTCGCAAGGACTGGCGATAACTGTACCAAACCACTCGATACAAATATTAAAAAATATTTACATAAAAATATAAAAAAAATATGCAAAAACGCGGCGGACATAAAAGGCGGCGACGGACTCACCACCTGTCACGTTGTCCCGAAAATATCTTCGGTGGAAGGTGGGTCAAAGGGACTTAATTGTCTAGACTTGACCTCTGTCTACCCCTGTATTGGGAATTGCGTGAAGATTTACTAAAATGTATCTCGTATTTCGTTCTGAATTTTTTTTCTTTTGCCTTTATGATATTTAAAAAGTAACGATAGTCGAGTGGCTGGGTGGACAGAATTTCGAGTGAAGAGACCCGAGTTCGATCCCCAGGTGGCAATCTCGTACCAATGGGTTTTTCAAAAATATATGTACGAATTATATCGTTGGCTTGGACATAAAGACAGCCAGGGGATTACCACCTGTCACGTTGTCCCGAAAATATCTTCGGTAGAAGGAGGGTCGAAGGGAGTTAATTGCGTGAAGATATTTATTTATTTTATACACATGTGTTTAAATAATTTTTCTTATTTTTTTCCTCCTTAAGATGGTATTTAATTAGTGCTGTTTTAGTGTTCATCAGTATTGTATCGAAATTTTCATAATATTGTAAATAGTGAACCAATTTCTTTAAATTTTATTTTAAAATTAGAATTTTAATACGAAATATTTTCTTTTTGTTTCGCTCTTTTTAATCTTTGAAATGTTTTTTACCTATCTTTTGAGTACGGTTGGATAAAAAAAGTTAAAAAATATGAATGTGAAGACCGGCAATGATTAGTTATTGTTTAAATTTAGGTTTTCAAGAGTGATTCATGTTATATTAAATAGTGTCAGAACAGATGCATTTGACAAAAAAAATTAAATACAGTAATGTCAAGACAACACTATATTAAAAGAAAACTAATGTATAATGAAAAATCTGGGACATCTGAATTTTGCCAGCTCCTTTATTGCTAGTTTCAGAGTATCGGCACATTCCCAGGTAGAAAATTTCAGAACAGGGTAGTTAATATCCAAATGTGTAGCGAAAGTCTGTAATTTTATTGCTTAGGCAATAAACGTATGAAGGGTTGCTCATACTTAGATAAAACTGGCATTTATTAGAAACTTCTTTAGCCGCGTCGAGCGATTTTTTGTAGGGAAAACACTTATGGGTTCGCCTCACCTATGACCACGATATGGTAGTGACAACTAGTGCATTTTGAATGGCGGTCTGTGTACAAGTATGTAGTATACCATATGAAGAATAAGAGTTTGTATATACTAGACAGTGTCATATGCGTATTTGACTTTTTGTATAGGGTCGTCTTACGATTTCGCGTCACCGACATGCTTTAATAACAGTGAGGTTATGCTGACAGCTTTAAAAGTTTATTTTGTCTACACTAACCATTGTTTTAATTACGTTATCGATAATCG
>JAGSMR010000143.1:155000-160000 GCA_029286605.1 Sericinus montela
TTGTAAATTGTGACAGTCGTGCAAACTTTGAATTCCAAGATATAATTTAAGGTCATCAGCATACAGTAAAAATATTGTATACATAAAACAATATATAATATCATTAATAAACAAAATAAACAATAGGGGTCCCAAAATGGACCACTGTGGTTCGCCTGAAGATGCAAAGAACGTGTTGAACTCAAAGCCATTATGTACAACTTTTTGAGACCTGTTAGATATATATGATGCGAACCAACGCAGTAGATTGCCTTTGATACCATTGTAAGCTATCTTGCGATGTAGGATTTCATGATCTACCTTATCGAAAGCTTTACGAAAATCTGTGTACATTGAATCTACTTGAACCCTGTTGTCTATTTGTTCAAATATATATGAAGTGTAAAGTAAAAGGTTGGTGGTAGTTGATCTTTTTAGTACAAAACCATGTTGTTTTCCTATGATTTTATTATGAACCATAGTACAAATTAGCATGTACCAGTTTCTCGAAAAACTTCGACATGGCAGACAGAATAGATAATGGACGGTAGTTTTCTACATCGGATTTGCTTCCAATTTTGTATACTGGCGTGATGTTAGCTTGTTTCCATATTTCAGGACAAAAACCCTCCCTGCAGATATTTATTAAGTACAAGATGAAGAGAAATATAAATGGTTTCAGCAGTGCGTCTTAGAAAAGTGGGTGGTATTGCATCTGGTCCCGGCCCTTTAGTTACGTCAACGCCTTTGGATCACTAGAAGACTTTTCTTCATAGTTCATTGATGAGGACTGTTAATCGTAGAGCTAACTCAGGCATAGTTAGCTCTACGATTAACAATATAGTTCAAAAGACTTTTATATTATTAGGCAAACCTTCTTCAACCTTATCTACTGTCTATAAACTCATTATCCATTATACATGGAGTTGGCCACGGTTCAGCTAAAATAAGAATATCGCACGATTCTGACAAAATATTCATATGTATAGTATTTAAATTAGTTCGAATACCACCACAGTTTTGATAGTATACAGAAAGTTATCTTTTTACAGCGCTAACGGTAAAATAATGTCATAAATTTGTATTAACTTAAATAAATATAAATATCTTCACGCAATTCCCAATACAGGGGTAGACAGAGGTCAAGTCTAGACAATTAAGTGCCTTTGACCCACCTTCCACCGAAGATATTTTCGGGGGATTTATTAACTTGATGAGGTTAAAAACATGTGTCCAAAATGATAATTTCATTACAACAATAGATATATATGACGATAAGTAAAAATAGCAAAGAACTTTATAAATTACAATAAACATAGTTAGATTAAATTTTGTACTACTTATTATTTTTAAACACTTAGTAAATTGACGTTGTTGATCCCAAAATGAAGGAACTATGACAATTAAATATGTATTTCCTAAAAGTTATAGTTAGGAATATATAACAAGCGGGCTGGCATTGTAGTATTGAATAAAATATTAAATAGATTAGATTAAGCAATATGCTATGAACTTAATTAATAATAGCAGTTATACAAATAAAGTTCAAAAGTGGGTAACTTAACAAAACATTTGTGAAGAGTAGATTTTTTTATAGAAAAGGTAGGCAAACGAGCAGGTGGCTCACGTTATGGTAAGTGATTACCGCCGCCCATGAATACCCGCAATACCAGAGGCATAGCAGATGCGTTGCCTCCCTTAGATACCCAGAATTGGGGGAGAGGGGTATGTGGGCCACATCCCTCTCACCAGATAAACGTTAAGAGAGCACAATAAATAAACATTACATCAAAGTGATACAACTCGAAACTTATATTTAAATAAATTGAATTACGATTATTTCTTATTGAGTATAATTTGTGAGAGGTCATCGATAGTGCGGATGGCAAGTAAAGGAGAAGTTGCATTTTCACGAACAAGTAAACTACCGTGCTTGACCCATGCGTAACGAAAATTGTTCAGTTAACAGTATCTCTAACGCTGCGAAAAAATTGTTTATTCCTCAGCATTAAATGTTCATTGATATAATAACAATAATAATAATAAGCCACTCATATGTCCAACCCCACGTCCGAGTTGAACGCCTATGCTCACGTGAGTGGCGGACACGCGCAACAAAGTTTCTTCGCGAGTGACCAACGGGGCAATGGCACACCCAAACTATGGAGACAAGAAATAAGAGTAAACGTTTGATGCCGCTACCGGGGGCAATCGCCGGGGCTTACCTGGAGCCGGTGCTGGGTGTAGCAGAATGCGATCCATCGGTGGCGGAAGGATTAGCAGACGGTCCCCCGCCGGGACACCCGAAGAAGCCACGTCATGCCAATTAGATGTAAATTTAACTGCAATAGATTCGAGTCTTCAGAGACTCCACCAGTCAGAGATGTTTCGCGGGCAGCTTCGGCAATGCGTCCAGCGACCACCAAAGCTGGCAAACCTCGGGTGCGTATGAAGTGGGACTCAGATATTAACACATTCATAATGCGCACCTACTACAAAGTTACCAAATTAGAATCTGATCTTACTACATACAGACAGTTATTACATCAGGAATTTAATAAGCAATACCCAGATTTTCATTACATCTCAGCGATTATCAGACCAAAGACGAGTTATAATAAGAAATAAACTATTATCCGAGGAAATTTAAAAAAAAATTAAAGAAGATGTCGCAAAGAACTCCAAGATTCGAACGATACAGCTTCATTTCACATTAACAAAAATACCACTCTATCTATAATCTATATCAAAATCTTACGATTCCTGCTGATACTCTAAATAACTCAACAATATTTTCTGATATTGACCAAACATTAACGAATACCCAAGACAATACACAAGTACATAATAATATTGACCCCAATTTAATAGAAGACCTATCAAGAAGATTTGAGACAAATTTTATCAATTATAGTGGAATTGACCCCAGTCTAAGACCAAAATTACCAAAAATTAAATCATCTAAAAAACTATCTTATATTACGGCCACATTTAATTACCATATAATTCCAGAAAAACGAACCAACCTTGAAACCTTGACCGATACACATACCTTTATATACAGCGCAGCTAAGGCAATTATAGATTTTTTGAAAATTAAAGTTACAAATTGTAATAATAAAGCTAAACTTAAAAAACCTACGTGGCAAATTCGTATAGAAAATGATATTAAGAATTATAGAAGAGACATAGGCAGATTAACGCAATTCAAAAACGGCAATAGAGGAACAAGACTTATGAAACACATAGAACAATTATTAAAGAAACATAAAGTCCATGCCTCACATGGAGATATAAATAAAAAAGTCGCAGAATTTATAGATACCTTAAAACAAAAATTACGTGTGAAAAGTCATAGATTAGCCAGATATAAAAAATCAGAAGCAAGAAAAGAAAATAATAGATTATTTAATAACAATGAGAAGATGTTTTACAGAAAATTAAAAGGATCAACAATAAACATAGAACGGCCGCCCTCAAAAACCGATTTAACCGATTACTGGTCTAATATATGGTCAAAGAAAGTTGAACACAATAGAAATTCAGAGTGGATAAAAAAGGAAAAGGACCGAATGAAAAAATTAGGAGGTATGGAATTTGACAATATAAATTTAGAAGAATTACAAAACATTATTAAAAAAACACATAACTGGAAAGCTGACCCTTCACAATATCGACCCATCACTTGTCTCCCGACTATATATAAGGTAATAACTTCATGCATAACTTTTATAATCAATAGACATATAAACAAAAATAAAATTTTAACGGAAGAACAAAAAAGCTGTAGACAGTTCCATATGGGTTGTAAAGAACAACTAACTATCAATCTATCAACACATTCGCAATACCAATACTAACATACTCATTTGGGGTCATTAAATGGTCTATATCAGAATTACAAACCTTACAAAGAAAAGCTAGAACTATTCTTACTCAATATCGCTATCACCACCCTAAATCTGCAATAGAACGTTACATTACAAATAAACACAAAAACTACATTACAAAGAAAAGATGGCGGAAGAGGCCTAATAGATATAGTTATGCTACATAATAAACAATTATATACATTAAAACAGTTTTTTAATAGCAAAAAATCATGTAGCCCGTTACACGACACAATTTGTAAAATAGATAAAAGTTTTACACCTTTGAACCTTAATGAAGAATATGTGGAAGTAATTGATGAAATGCAATACTACCGTGATAAATACAATAGCTGGAGCAGAAAAGAGCTGCATGGTCGACACTCTAATGATTTGAACCAACCATTTATAGATAATGAAGCTTCGAATAAGCGGCTGGATTATGCAGGATTGAAACAGACAGACCGAAACAGAAGGATTTATAATTGCAATACAGGATCAAGTCATCAACACACGGAACTACAGAAAATACATAATTAAAGATAGGACAATCCAATCAGAATAAAATATTTTACATCAAAAACTCGCACTGAAATACTGCCTCATCCAAGGTCCACCAACGCCGTACTATAAATACAACCCTCAACATGTGCTCGATAGTCCAACTCACAAACTGAACTATGACCGCACGATTCTAACCGATCACACAATTTACAACAACCGCCCAGACATAACCGTCGTAGACAAACGAAATAAATATGCATATATAATAGATTTAGCTGTTCCTAACACGAACAACATACAATCATCTATCACAGAAAAAATAAGAAAATACACCGAATTACAGGAAGAAATAAGAAGAGTCTGGAAATTGGATAAAGTTTCTATAGTACCTATCATTTTATCCACCACTGGTGTTATTCCTAAAGCCTTGCATTACTCTTTGAAAATATTAAATCTACCTAAATACACATATATTACTTTACAAAAGCTGCCATACTCAACACCTGCCGTATCGGTCGAAAATTCCTTCAACTTAGCTCAGACAGTGATTTCCTCACCACATAATTAGTAACCACCACCCAAACCTAGGTTGACACTTGGCCAAAACCCGTGTCAACAATATTACCAGGTTATACCTGTGGGATTAAA